>JANQAP020000017.1:944390-956816 GCA_026874005.2 Erythroxylum coriaceum
ATAAAATATTATTATATTAATCTTTATTAATTAAAATTAAATTATTTTTAATTATAATAGAAAACTAAACTTTAATTGTATAAAACTTAAAAAAGATATTTTATCATTTTAAAAGAATTACGAAAATGTATACATTATTAATGGAACAAATATCTATCAAGTATTAGTAAAAATTTAGGCAAGAAAATTAAAAAAATATACAGGAGAAGTGCCCATTAAACGTCTCACCAAATTTATGAAAGTATGAGAGGCCACTCTCTAAAAAAGTGGCGACTTTATCTACAATACGGAGGATGGAGCCCAGGAACTCTTTAGGACCTGTACATGAAAAATATCATATTCAAAACATTAACATTTATAAAATTAAAATGAAACGAAATAATTAATTTCAAGGGATTCTCTCATTTTTTAGGATTTTGTTTTGGCTTTAATGAAAATTATACAAATAATAAAAGTAATAATTCAACAATATGTACATATGAATCTTTTGTAATGCAAGTAGAAATAATAAAATTATACTTTTTTATTCTTTTATTTTTTGTGAAAATTTGATTATTTTTTATAATATTAACCTCCTTCTTCCATTCTCTAATATGTTTTCAATTTCTAACATTTTGCTTTAGGATTTAATGATAATATTCGATATAGAGAATTAACTTCAAATTGAATTGTAAGCATAAATTTAAATAATTTTGTTAGGTATGGTATTTTAAAATCTCAGAAAGAATTCACAAAAATAGTAATAACTACAATTTGAACTAATGATAAGCATGTGAGATACAAGAAAGAAAAGAGTGGAAGCGGAGAAGAGGATTAACATACCTATTATAAGAGTAGGAACATAACAACGTTGGCGATCTCCTTCAAAATTGCAAGGATTATAAATGTCGTAATTATGGCAACAAAAATAATGAAAACAGAATTGGAAGCCAAACAGCAGAGAATCATGGACATCTTTATAAGTTAAGCCGCTTCTTTTACTTAGCCAACTCTCCCTATTTAACGCCGACATAAGCATCCTCGTCTCTACACGACACGAATCTTTCAAATCTGATACTCTAAGATGCGAACCCACGACTATATAGGAATATTCTCCTTTTAAAGAATGGGAGGAAGAATAATTATAATGCGTTCCATTAACGCATGATGAGCTATCTACATATTGCACATGATTATAATCCTCCAATAGAGCCTTATGATGTATAACATCCAATGCCACTGGAGTCACACATCGCACGAAAACCAAGTCCTCGGCATATTTGAGAAACAATTCAGACTTATTCGAAGAGTCTAATAGATCCTCTGTTAGAGGGTGGCGAGGAAGTGATGAGCAGTTATCCTTCTGGACGCTGGTGTCTACAACTCGAATGCTAAAGTCTGTGTAATTGATTTCGCGTACGTAATATTTTGCATGAGAAGACAAATACAGCACCGCTTTCTGGTTGTCTTCGCAGTCAAGTTCAAAAAATTTGTAACCGCAACCTTCAGAATCTGTTCTCAAGCGAAATGGCAATCTAATAGATATATCTCCACAAGAAGAATTGCAGTGCTTGTTCGCGCTACAACTATGGTGTCCAAAGACCTCAAGAACAACTACTGCTACTAGTAGGAGATACCTACGACAACTCTTCATTGGGACAGTCTAAGAAAATGGGGCTATTTTGAATGAATTGCAAGCTTTGAAGAAGGAGAAGCATACATTTGCTTATATATATCTGGAGAAGAGCCGACAAAGTAGAATTTTTAGCTGGATTGGAATTAGTCAAAGTCACTTGTGTAGAAGAATGATCCCAAGTCGTCTCATAAAACAGACAAGTCGATGATATGTTGTTTTCTTAGTCAAAGCCACAAAAGTGTTTTTCACTTTACTTATTTGACGGTGTAAGTATTTAAACTCATTTTCCTTGATGTGCAGTCAGTCATCCCACTTGACGACCTATTAATGTAGAAGACGATTCATAACGATGGATGGAATTATCATTTAAGATCTTTATCAAAGTTTTAAATTACTAATCATATTTTAATTATGATTATGATAATTATAAATTAAATAAATATAATTATAATTTTATATAAAGTAATTACTATAAGTCACAATAATATTTAAACATTGATGCTATACGGTTATAATTACAATCTTACTTTGAATCTTATTCCATAATTTGATTTAAATATAAAAAAACTGAAAATATAAGAAATATAAAAATTAACAATTAAGTATTAATATTTATCAAATATGATGGTTTAAAAAGCCATAAGCACATACAAGAGGCTAAGTGGCAAAGACAAGCAAATGCCATACACACTTCCATTAATAAATTTGAAGCTTTTCCCTTACGTAGACGGCATTCCACATGCAGGCATTAATAAACAGTTGAGTAGATACCATCAGTTCATCAATTTGACCCGAGAAGTCTCTCGCCTTTAATGAATTTATTACCAGCATGCAACTTGATTCTTTTTCTTACTATTTTTCTGTTTTTGAATTGCCATGAGAGCTATGAAACTACGAAATGAGAGGTCTTCAGTTTTTTTTCTGATAAGCTCAACGTTCACTTACTGGAATATAAAACTGACCCAGATTAGATTTTCTAGTTAGAAAAAAATGCAATGATGTAAATTGGAACCTGTGACGATTCATAACGTTCATGTTTTCAGGTTGCCACTAAGAAGAGGAGCAATGTTTCCGTTTTCTTCTCAGAAGTCTGTTTACATCAAGAAGCTATATATGTATGAAGAGAAAAAGAAAAGGAAAAATAATTGCTTCAACACAAAAGAAAAATCAGCGATTTCATTAGTCATGTAAATTGCATTTGCATTTGCATATCGTCATTGCCATTTATGATACCTTGTTATGAAACAATATTTCGTGCTTATCAAGGACTCTCGGAGGAGTTGTATCCTCTCGGAGGAGTTGTTTCCCCTTGGACGATAGGAGGAAGCTGGTCACAAATTTTCAGAAGAAATCAATCTGTAAATAATTACCCGAAGACTTCAAATCAACACCTGGCGCATTTGCAGATGAGCCAGTATTTTTTGGCACATCAGGTCGTGAAAGAATGTCCATCATGGCTTGTCTTGGAACCTCTGGAGGGTTTGCACATCGAATGAGCGCCCAGTTCACACTCTGGAAAAAAGGATGCTGCTTTATTTCAGTGGCTCCGCGCCTATAAGCAAGGCGATGTTGTGGCTCTTTCACAAGTAACCCTCTGATCAAGTCCCTAGCAGCAAAGCTCACAGCAGGTGACTCCGGAAATCTTAACGGCTGGCCGATGACATTAAACAGAGTAGCCCTATTTCCTGCGCCCTTGAAAGGAGTTTTACCAAACAAAAGCTCATAGAGAAAAATCCCAAAGGTCCACCAGTCTACAGCACTTCCATGCCCTTCACCTTTGATTATTTCAGGGGCTAAGTATTCATGTGTGCCCACAAAAGACATTGATCGAGCATTCGTCGGTTCAGCTATAAGCTCAGGAAGAGTGATCACTTGATGATTCATCTCATTCTTTGGCTTGTTTTTTTTATTCTTCTTTGGCTTGCTGGATAGAAAGCGTGGTCCAAAGCAAGCCGGTTGGATGCAATCTGGCTGCATCACACATGTTGGTTCAATGCAAGCAGGCTTTGCACAGTATGATGAATTCTTTGATTCCGCACTTGGGTTTGATGACTTGACTAGAGTTGGGCAGACCGCACACCTTAGAGACAAATCAAAATCTGAAAGCATTATGTGTCCATCATCCCGAACCAAAACATTCTCCGGTTTAAGATCTCTGTAAATGATCCCAAGCATGTGCAAGTACTCCAAAGCAAGGAGAACTTCTGCGACATAAAATCTGCATGATGGTGGCAGGTGAACTTCAGTTATGAATCACGACATCTATACATGTATCCTTGACGCTGAATTTTCTTATCTCTTGTTCATGTGATGTAACTCTAGAAAAGTAAAAAACCATAAAAGGATATGTTCCTCTTACAACTACTTGTTCTTTTTGGTTTGAGTAGTAGATGAGTCCAAGCTTGTACAAACAAACAGGAACTTGTTAGCTTTTGCCAGATAATTCATAAATGCAGTGGCCTTGCTACATTTAATTAGATATTGCTTTTGCAATATGCAATGTTACAGAAGCTAAATGGACAGGCAAATTTATCATCATTTGCATTAAAAAAGATAGTTCTGTTTGTAATGGAAAATGGTAGGAAAAGGTCCAGT
Source organism: Erythroxylum coriaceum (assembly GCA_026874005.2). Taxonomy (NCBI): domain Eukaryota; kingdom Viridiplantae; phylum Streptophyta; class Magnoliopsida; order Malpighiales; family Erythroxylaceae; genus Erythroxylum; species Erythroxylum coriaceum. The sequence continues at coordinate 948,601 of JANQAP020000017.1, forward strand.
AAAATAGAAAAGGCTAGTAGCTATAATCTGCTGTAGCTTCCAATTGTGACCTCAACATAATCAAAAGTTGTTACAGACACAAGTGATGCAGAACAAAATTATGGTGGTGAGTGAATACCAAAGAACAAAGACAAAGAAGAAAGTATTCCTAACCGTGCAGCATGCTCAGAGAAGTATTTCCCAGGTTGCTTTTGCCTAAGTGTATGCAAGTCTCCACCAGGGCAAAACTCCATGACCAAGCAGGAATGCAAGTCTGTCTCAAAGTGTGTATACAGAGTTGGCAGAAATGGATGATCCAGAGATTGCAGTATCTCGCGCTCGGTCTGAGCTCTAAGGAGCTTCTTCCGAGCAGCTAGAGATGACTTGTTCATAATTTTCAACGCAAAATATGTTCTAGTACCAGTCAACTCGGCTAAATAAACGCTGCCTATATCTCCACCTCCAAGAAGCTTCAGCAGTCTAAAGTGATTGAATCCCAATGCTCCCACTCGGCATTGGACAACTTGAATTGCTTCCCATCTGGTATCATTTGCCTTGTGAGGCTTATACAAGGTGCTGCTAAAACTACTTGAGCTGCTTTCATCGCTGATATCGCTGTCAGTGCTCCCTCTGTAGAGGCTTGTCTTCTGGCTCTCAACATCATTGCAGATACTTACTTCACCACTTTCACCAAACTTTTCAAGAGTGCTTGCATCTTCACTTGTAAAACTTTGCTTGGCCTCGGCATAAAGAGTGGCAGTGTAGACACTGTTAGAAGGACTTGGACAGAAACCAACTTCTGATTGAGGTGCATCAAGGTTGTTCAACTGTCCAATATCTCCCTCATTTGGATCAGACACCACGCTCTCAGATTCTAGTAAGGCACTTGAATTAGAATTGTCTGGATAATTAATGGGATTCTTGAAGCCAGACTTGGCTTCTCCAATCAAATCGCCCTCCTTTGGAGAATTCTCTTCTGATTCATTAGAAACTTCACCTGTGCTAATAAATTCAGATTTACTCTTACCAGAAGTGTAAAAGTTCTTAGCCAGACTGGGTACCTCCTCGTGTTGTATATTTCTAAGAGCTTTTTCGTTGGAATGTTTCTGATTGGTCATGGAACCATTTGGGTGGCTTATGTTCTTGACACCATGATTTTGTGCACTCACAAAGTATGCAGCAAAGGCATCGTCGTATGTAGGTTGCTTCAGAGATGATGATTGAGACGGTAAGGGTGTCCTGACAGATGCAGGGGAGCCAGTTCGCTTTGTAGAAGCTGCGTTCTGTGTCTTTGAGGAAGAACCAAGTCCATTAACAACCGACTCCATGTAAGTAAACAAATAGGATTGTCCCACCCCAAATTCAGGAGACTGGCAACTTGTAGATGTTGCTATGCATATGAGTTGCTACATGAAGTCAGAATCTGCACATTGAACCGTCTTAATGAACAGACCAAGTACAAAATCAAGTAGCTGTTACGATATCTACCTCAATAATGGGAGCTTTGAATGAGCCACAAATTAGAAAGTCAAATTACAATATTAATTTCTTAAAAGAGTTCGTAGAAACCAAGGCCTCTATCTCAATCATCAATAACTCACACATAATTACAAGTAAATAAACTTCCAAATATACTTTTCAGAAAACAAGAAACTTCCAAATAGACGTAGTAAACAAGAACACGGCAAAGCCGAACCCCTCTAAACAAGGTATAGTCCGTCTAATACAATCAAAATAAATGTCAAAATCAATCCTCTGAAACCACTATGGAGTCAAGAATGAGACGTTAAGATTACAAGTCAGAAAAACAACAGCAAAAAAAAAAAAAACGAATTCCTTAGGAACTTACAATAAATCCAATAATTAACAAAAGAATCAAAACCCAAATGTGGGATCCAAGTCATTACATGACACAGTGCGTAAAATTAAATTTCTTTGATACATGCGTGTTGGCTACAGTTCTCACTACCAACTAAAAGCAGAGAAACAAAGCAAGATAAAGCAAACCCAGAAAGGGAAACGCAAAGAAATAACAAAAGAACCAGAAGAAAGACTAGATTGATCCCAAAAAAAAAGAGAGAGAGAGAGAAAGAGAAAGAGTAAGCACCTGAGTAAGGAATAGCAGAGAATGCAACTGGGAAAGAAGCAATCTTGCATAACAGAGAACACAACATCAAATGGCAGAGAAAAGAGACTGAAAAGGTCAAAGAAACACCACAGGAAAAGAAAGTGAAACAGCTTTTTCTTCTTTTGGGTTGATTGATTAATGACCCTTTACTTTTCTCTCTATTCTGATTCCTCTGAAGTGATTCTTCAGATCGGATCGATGCACAAAGTAAAAGCTAGGGGAAAGCAGAGACTGGGAGATAGTGTTATAATGAGAAATTGAATGGTTAAAAATTAAGGTGTTGTTTTTTAGTGAAAAGCTGTTTCTGCTATTAATTCGGCATGTAATGGAGGATTGAAGGCATTGGGTGAAAGCTTCGAAGAGGCTAAAGAAGCAAAAGCCAAGCATAAACACCAGAAAGGCTTGTACTTACCACCAACTCAACCTGTACTTAAGCCGTCTTTCATCTTTTGTACACTCTTCCTCTTTTTCTTTTTTTTTCCTATATTTATTATACTTCCACTTTAATTTAAATTTAATTTTAAAAATTTTAAAATAATTATAATAAATTATTTGTTTAAATCAAGTTTAATTAATTTAATTAAAATTTATGAGTTATTTTATGTCATCCTATAAATAATATTTGATTGTTTTATTTATAATATTTATGTAAGTGTATAAAATATTAAAAATTACAAATTACAAATAATTTTTAAATTTTAAATTTCTTAAATTATAAGAAATTTTCGTATCTTTTATTCTTATATTAAACATCTAAATAATTGAAATTTTCTTTTAAAAATTATTTTAAAAATTATAAAATTTAAAATTAACTATTTATCATATATTGAGCAACTATAATTTTTTAATTACTAATATCCTAATGGTAAAAAGTTAGACCATAGCTAATTTTTTATTCCACCAACTCAAATATTTTATCATTCTCTTTGTAATTTTTAAAGAAAATTATAATCTTTTCTTAATATATGATTATTTTTTTAAACTATGAGTGAAATAATTAAAAATCTTTTCCTTAAAGAGTTGTCTCCAAATTTTAAAGTTTAATTCATTTACTCGATAAATTGTTATCGTACAATTTTACAACAACAACAACAATACTTATTGAGATTCAGTAATACACAACCTTACCCTTATTTGATAAGGAGACTACTTATAACATAATTATATACAATGCAAAATATTAAATGGACAAAAATATAAAGAAATACATATAAATAAAAACATATAATACATAATATCATATATATAGAACATAGTAAAGATTAATAATAATAAATAAAATAATTAAATAAATATACAAAGTAAAAAAAGACAAGTAGTCATGCTCTTAAGTTAAGTAAGAGATTTTCTATAATTAAAAAATAAGTAGTATGTATTTTAAAAAAATTAACTATAAAATAATTACAATATTTTTAATTAATAATTTTGTAATTAAAAAATGAAACTTTTATTGGAAAAAAGAAAAAATATAAATTTTTATTGGAAAAAAGAAAAATATAAATTTTTGATCCAAATTTGGGTAACGTTAATAGTCCGTTGTTAACAATAATAACAACAATCGTAAATCACATGTGGAGATGTTTAAGTAACGAGACCGTTTCCGATACGGTTAACTTTCGCGGGAAGAGAGAGGCCTCGCATGCTCGCACATGAAACCACCAACAAGAGCACGTGGACGGCTGGCATGCATCCGGCGCATGATAATATATTGCGCATATGGCGGAGTTTACCATGACCAACTCACTCACTTATCAAAAAATTAAATGTTCCCTATTTAACCTATCCTTTTTAAGGACAATATCGTCTTTTCGAACAATACACGTAGGACCGGAGTGCCAACCTGTCTGGGCCCACTACCTGCCCCACTGATCTTTTGTGCAGGGCAGAAAATGAGCATATTACTAAGGAATCTAAAAAGATTGGTGCCAATGATTTAGGGGTAAAACTAAAAAAAAATGCAAATCTGCCTATTAATTTTTGTTATTTCTCAAAAGTGTTTAGAATATTTTAAATTTTATTCAATATTTTAAAAATATTTTATTGTTTTAAGTTATTTAAAAATATGATTTTTATTAAATATTAAAAAGCAGTCTCTTTATTAATTTAAAATAAATATGTATATTTTAAAACCTCGTCAAAGAACAATTACATAGCAATTTGTCTTGAAATAATTAAAAATATTTAATGTTTTAAAAAAATTAATATCAAAATCACTAATATATGGTAGTTTTAAAATTTTTCAAATATTTGTAAATTCTCTTTTCGTATATTTTAATTTTTTAATTATCTCTTCTTTTAAAAAAGGTTTTTCAAGATAAGATTTTTCACTTTGTGAAGGTCAATAAAAGGTCATCATTGTAAGCAACATTTTTTTATTTTATAAAGAGGTTATTTCTATGACTCTAACTTATAACTTTTCAGTTACAAAGGTAGGCCTGGCAAAATTTCGTCCGAACTGATAACCTGACCATGTTAGATTCAGAAAAAATCAAATACAGGTTAGAATTTTTTTAACTGAATTTAAACTAGGTTGATCGATTTTTGTCCGAATTAAAATCAAATCTAGATCTGGATTGACCTAATCAAACAAAATGTCTGAATTTTTAAAATTAGTCAGTACCAAACATTTAAAACCCATTAAAATTGTCCGATTCGAATTTTAAAAAGGCAAAAAAAAAGATGGGAAGAAGATGGTGCAATTTAATAACTCTTTGCTATTAGTTAAAATCAGACAAACCGGTTCCAAATCAGATTAGGTGTTTTCCAATCTGGTTCGATTCTGAGTTAGCTTAGTAAAAAAAATTTTGATTTCAAATCAGTTTAGGGTTACAAAATTTTTACCTTTGTCCGAATTGTTCGAAATCAGTTTAGTTTAAAACCAATTATTTGCCAGCCGTATACAAAGAAAAAACTTTGCCTTTTCAAAGATTATTTTAAAGTAAGTATTTTTAATTAAGATTTATTTTTATTATTTTTAATAATTTAAATTTAAAATAATTAAAATTGTAATAACTAAAATCAAAATATATCAATTGATTCGTCTCTCAAACCAATGAATGTGATGAGTTTTAGATGATAAGATAAAGATTCTTTATTCTTTTAAGTTTAGCATATACATACGCCCTTTAATTATTCATCGTCTCCATCACCATGTAAATTGAATCGACAGCAAGACCATCACCATACTGTGTTTTAGGAAAAGGAAATTTTAGTTGAGTAAGTGGCCTTAGTGGGGCATACCAATGAACACTCTTGACCTGAAAAAGGACGGTCTTATCAGATGGCGGTGGGCTTCATGCTGTCGGGTCCAGACTAGTGCGATTGTGGAATACCAGCCGTTAACATACAAAGGAAAGATTTGGTATGTTGTTCCAAGTAACCTTGGAGAGGGCCGAGATTTTGACACGTTCCCAACATGGATATTTTATTAGGATTGGATATTCAGACAAGGTCTCCAAGGATGTGGGACCTATGTCAACAATCATCATGTAAGGGCATGTTTGGGAACAATCATTCTCGGTGTGAACTGCACGACATCATTCTCTTCCAAGCATCAATTGTATTATTGGCGCCTAACCAGATACCCCTTTTTTCTCTGCATCACATCCCTTCTGGCATGAACTGCTTCAAATTGGATAATGGATACTCTTTTAACTTACCACTTCCTGTAATGAGGCATTAGGAGTGATTCCAATGACTATGTAAAGGATGGAAATGATGTGTGTCTCGTTCCTTTCTTTCTGCACACAACAATAAATAACCGATGGACAACCAGAAAGCTGTTGCGTTAATTGCATTAGCCTGCAATCTTCATTAGTAACAAGGTAAACCAGAAAAACAAAGTTTTAACAATGCTTGGCATCTTCATCTGATCTCTGTCACTCCTTGTGAAAGACAATTTTACCAATAATGCAGATGTTTGAAGTTCTGATATAGATATCAACCTCCAACCATTTTAAAAGTGAGATATGAGGGAAAATTTATGTTCCTCCTAATTAGATTTGAATCCGTTTGATAGTTCAGTTGGTTGATTTTCTAGTTCAACAAAATGATTGTAACACAGGAAAAACTATTGTCATTAGTCATATTACGGAGTAACCAGACAACAGGAAATTGATACCAATCATAAACTCAGGCATTCATGAACAGACAGGACCATCTATTAGCCAACAGCAAAAATTTAAGATTTCTGGTAGTATTACAACGATAAAATTAGCAAAAGGAATGGGAACAGATACAGGTAAGTGCAGATTTTAATCTAAAGGTGTTCTTTTCACAATCTGAGTGAGGATACAATGCTGTAGTCCAATTTGCAGTGCATGGTGATAAAATAAAGACTAGATGAATATAGTCTCTTGGGTCGTCCGCTCTTGGCAAACTAAAACTAAAAGAAGAAGAAGAATAGAATGTCTAACATTCAGAGAGAAGTACTCCAAGCAGCTCCTCCCTCCGTGTCGAAGGAACCAGCAGGGAGGTACATGCTTAACAAAATTGGAAACTTAAGCTCGATACCAGAAATCAGATGACCCCTCAAAGTTCTTACACCATACAGTCCCTAAATCCTTCCTTCAAGAGCCAACTATCTCCCATAAGGATGATATCTTCCCGTACCTGCACCACCGTATCCCCCTCTACTACCAAAGAAGGAACCTCCACCGCCCACCCCATAGCCACCCCCAAGGCTGGTATCATAGCTATTGCCGTAACCAGTACCATATCCGCCATAAGTTTCACTGGGGCCACCATAACCACCCCCAAAATCATAACCTCTGCTAAAGCTTCCCCCGTACCGACCAGAATACCCCATTGAGGGTTCTCCCCTATAAGGGCCTATTCCACCATTACCATAGCCTCCATAACCACCAAATTCAACCCCAGCATATGCACCATAACCTCCAGCTCTACCTCCATAGGCACCCCCCGCTCTATAACTGCCACCAACACTACCACCACTACCAAAGCCACCAGCTCCATACCCAGCATATGAATCACTAAATCCACTGTTAAAACTAGGCCTTGAGTCATTATAGCGCTTGGAAGAGGGTGGTGGTGGATTAGGTTTCTTTGGTTCTGCCTTTTTTATCTCAACCTAAATGATACACAAAAAAAGAGGAGTGATGTAAAAATAAAAGTCAATGAGAACAAAACATGTTCTTTCACTCTTGCAGACTACAGAATTATTAGTCAAAAGAATGGTGAAAGTAGTTCGTGATATTACCATGTCACCAGTCAATTATATATTGGCTATTCTTATCCTCCTAAAACACTAAAGTACAATGGAATCAAACAAAGGGCACACCTTCTAATCATGAAAGGTGGACTGTCTAGTTGGTCCTCCAGATATTAGAACTTCAACAATTGAGGAATCCATTTGGTTATTCATAATTATATTAGTATTAAAAATCAGTAACTTGTATTAGTTTGAACATCACCAAGCAGTGAAGAGAAAAGACACATGGCCAATTCTAAATTAAAATTTAGACATAGAAAATCATTGTAAAGAGCCGTCACACAAAAAGGTACCAAAAATAGACCTATGTAGGGTTCATTTCATGGAGTCGTTGCAAGGAAAAAAAATCTCCAAGAATGAAAATGGGTTGTCGATAAATCCCAATAATAACTAGTGACTATATCAACAAGAGATTATCCTAATCTTCGGAACCAATATAATGTCAAAGGTGAGGAATGATAACCATTGAAAAGGCAAAGATTATTAAAAATCAGGAAACGAAGAACAAAATACAGCTGTTGATATAGCATCTTCTCACCTGGGTTCCAGCCAACTCAAGCTTGTTGCCCTTAGCTAAAAGATCATCAACCACCACTTCGCTGTCAAAAGTAATGAATCCAAATCCACGAGAACGATTAGTTGAGTGGTCCCGCATGATTTGGTGTTCTACAACTTCTCCAAATTGCAAAAAGAATTCCTTGAATTCATCTGTTCATTGCAATGAATACATCAAGTTGATACAATGATCCTCTCACTAAAATCAAAGCCAACAAAGGTACAACTTTCAAAGTGCTACTTACCTTCTGTAACTGAAGCAGGAATTCCGCCAACAAAAATTTTTTTGGTTTTAAAATCCTTAGATCCAATAGCCCCTTTTGG
>JANQAP020000017.1:960602-977379 GCA_026874005.2 Erythroxylum coriaceum
AGCTCTCGAGAAACTCTGAAAGCTTTCCTTCACTACGATTTGTTCCATTTTACTTTCTTGTTCAGGCTACTGGTTGTAAAAGCAATTCAGGTGGAGAATCTGTTTGAGAATTTCGAGAAAATGATAGTTTTTGAATTCAGGCTTCTAAGTAATTCCTTTGTATCTTCACCAAGTGCGAATACAACCCTTTGTTTAGAAGGAGGTCCTTGTGGTTACCCATCTGCAGATAAAAAAGAGCATAAGTTGGAAAGCTATTGAAATCATGGGAAGAAAACGACGTTAAAATGTTAGCAGAATTAGAGTCTATTTCAACAATCACAAATAAAACTTGGATGATCTATTTAATCAGAAGGTAACTAGAACCTCTACAATTCGACCGCCATCCATTACAATGATTCTATCAGCGACTTCAATTGTAGAAAGCCTGCAGAAGTTAGTCCAAGTTAAGGAACTGATCTCAAAATTAGTAACTTTGCACTCGTCAGTACAGACACGGAAAATACCTGTGCGCTACAACTATAACAGATCTTTTTGCATCTTTTCCATTCTTGAATTCTTGAAGAATCCCCTGAACATTGTAATATATAGCAGCAACTGTTATTTATCAACAAATAACTTCTCATTTGGTTTTTCAGGTGGTGATAAAATAAGCGAAACCTTGACAAAGTGCTCGCTTTCCGAGTCCAATGCACTAGTAGCCTCGTCAAGGATCAGAATTGCAGGGCCTTTGAGCATAGCCCTCGCAATTGCAATTCGCTGCTTCTGTCCTCCACTGAGTAAGTTGTCATGAACGATTGTCTGATAGCCATCAGGAAGAGCTGAGATGAATTCATGAGCATAGGCGCGTCTAGCGGCATTTTCTATCTCTTCCTGACAAATTTCTCGATGGCATCCATATGTGATGTTCGAATTAACATCCATGTGGAAGAGCTCCAGCTCCTGACTAAATGGGAACATTAGTATAAGTTTATCTTAGGTACAGATAATGATGAGTTATAGATTCAAACCTGTCCAACATATCCTATATTTTCTCTCAGCCATCTAACATCCAAATCTTTAAGAGGAAAACCATCAATGTAGATCTGAAATTCATAAAGTAGCTATTGTTCACTGAAATTGTCAATGGAATAGTCCCTGCGAGGACTGACTCAATGTGGTGCAATAAGTAGGGACTCGGTGATAAACAACTTTGTTAGACAAACAAAATCTGTTACTGCGTGGGTTTATACCTGTTTCGGGAAAGGTGAAACACACACTAGAAAATTCCGTATTTTATTTTGGTTATGGCATTCAGAATTTGGTGAAAGTTAAAAGCCAATGAAGTTACCTGGCCGTTGGTGGGCTCATACAGGCGAAGTAAAAGATGAACTAAAGTGGTTTTTCCGCTGCCACTAGGTCCAACCTTTTCAAATGACAAACAAACTGTCATTAAAACCAGCTTCGTAAAGAGGGAGATCATAAAATAGAATAGTCTTACGAGTGCAATCACTTCATTCGCTTGTACTGAAAGGTGCAAGTTTTCTAGTATGGGAACCTATCCAAATAGCAGAGAAAAATTGAACACATTGAATTCGTGAATTTGGCATTTACAGAAAGAAATGGACTAAGAAACTAGTTCACTCATTATGTCTAGCTCTACCAAGGAAGTCTGAACAAAGTGTAGCAGATAACGACGTACTGCTGGCCTTGAAGGATAGTGAAATGACACATCAACAAACTGAATTTGTCCCATTAGCCTTTGCAATTTCACCCCTGCAAACAGTTGGACTAGCCATCTGAATTATTTGAATCTACAGAATTCTTGGCCCATTAATTCAAAGCATACGGTGACCCATGAGTGGAGTCTACCTTGAGACATGAATTGGTCACTGGGTGAGAGTTGCAGTAATTGGAAAACCTTTTCATTTGCTCCAGTAGCCTTCAACAACGATGATATATTGTCTACTATCCTCCAAGTTGCATAAATTAACCACTCACAATACAATACGTACTTAGTGAGCTGCTCAGTAGATACATTGCCAGTCATTATAGACATTCCACCTAACAGCACTGCAAAAATCTAGAAAAGGTAATATGAGAAAAAAGATATCAGACTAAAGTCAGACTTTATAAAGAACATAAGCAATAGCAAATCACCAGATTGTTGTTCTTCATCATTTAAATAATGTCCAAACCTGTGTTAAACGATAAAGAGTGCTAAAACTCATAGTCCATAACCCATAAGCCACACTTTCTCGAACATTTACATTAGCTAATTTCTCCAACCACTGTTTGTACCTATCACCATTTAGAATAAAAATTTGACTTTCCCGGAGTAGCAGAAACTATATGTCTTACAATTCTTCATTTCATAAAAATGGTTCGGCATTTATGGATGCCTCTAAGAAAGTGAAGAATCATACCAGTATGAATCCATCATTAGAATTTAAAAGTTCAGATTATTACCTTCCATGTTCTTTCACCTCTGTCCCATAAGCCCTCAGAGTTCTAATAGAAGAAAATGTTTCTTCCACAGCCTATACCAAAACGTAATCAAGATCAAGAAAAAGAAAATATTATACTTAAAACTGAAACATTCAGTCACATTTTAGTTTTTACCATATTAGCACAAGCAGTAACATCTTGAGTTATCTTGGCAGCTGTCTTCTGGTACCTATTAAACAGAAATTATTAGGCAACTTCTTTACATCCCATGTTTATACAAATATGCATTTCTTTCAGAGCAGAGACTATTCAGATAAATTTTCCAACGAACCAGAAAAATGATCCAGATGAAGGGTAAAAGTATTTTTAGTTAATGAAGGAAAGGAATTCATTTGTTATTAGGGAAAATAAACAAATTTGGAAACTAAAGCCTTCATAAATGTAGTGGATAAGACAATCTTATTAGACTATGTTGGAATTGTAAGTAACCAATCAGTTAACATATGATGGGGCAAAAAAAGACAACAAACTTACTGGCCATAAACCATAAAGATCGTAGCAAGAACAGAGCATATCAGCAATGATGACAATGCTAGAGGCCAAGATAAAGTAAGCAAATTGATAACTGCACCAATCGCCTAAACATTCATACACAAAAGTAAATAGTTCGAATACACCACTTAGCTTTGTGAGTATCAAGAAGAAATAATTCCTAAAGAACTGCAAACCTGAAGCACATTGCGTGCTATCAAATGGACATCATTTGCTATAACATGAGACAGTCGTTGGCAATCTGCGCCTAACCTGCTTGTCAAGCCTCCAACTTCTTCTCTGTCAAAAAATGACATATTCTGCATCACAGATAGCCGCATGGAACAATGGCGGAAACGTTACGATATACAATGGTTAAAGAACAATTCCCCCAATGTGATTTAGATATGCTTAACTTCATGAAACACAAACCTGGAAAATAAGAGCTGAATATAAAGTTTCCCTTAGACGCTTAATCTGCAACAAAGTGCAGAGTAATGGAAATATAAAGGCAAATAAGAAACTAAGGAAACGAAGAAAAAGAGTCAACAATTTCAATGAAGAACAAATTTTGGAATATTCATGGCATATATAATTAAAAGGTTTACCAGTATTGTGTTTGCAATTGAGAAGCAGCCACTTCGCAAGCCACTGAAGATTAAAGAAATTGAGAAAAAAAATATTACTTGCTTCAACAAAATTCATAACTGAGTCGAAAGCTGAAGAAAAGACCCTACCTGCTTACACCAGAAATGAAACACAAAACAGCCAGCAAACGAGCTTTCAGCAAGAACGCTGACGATTGGCGGTTCTGCGCAGAAAAAATGGACTCAGCCAACACTCTTGGCATCGTTATCTCCGAAGCCTGCAACTTTCATATAAGCAATATGAACAACTAAAAGCTGCTCCATCGAAATCGAAGCGAATAAGCTCGTAATGTAACACATACTCACCGCCGCAACAATCAAAAAGCCAATGGCAACAGACACAATCCACTGATCATTTGCAAGCAACTCCCACATTCGCCGAAGAGCCGACCACATGCTGGTCGCACTATTCACCGTTTCGTTCTCGGAATCGCAAATATTCCACCAACTTCCGCCGGGCAAAACCTCTCGAAATTTCTCGCAGAGTTCCGATTGCTTATACCCTCTTGGAATCGGGAATTTGAAGCCAAGGATCTCGTTAGCGGCGAAGGGAGGCGGAATTCGGACGGAAAACTAGTTGCGGCGGTTACCAGCGGAAGTTTCCTGTTAGAACCGGCGAGGGATGGTTTGGCATGGAAACGTAAGAATTTAGTGGAGGAGCAGAGATTGAAGCTTGGGATTGCCATGGCAACAACAGTGAGCAAGCGAGCGAGAGAGTTACTAGCTCAGTATCTTATCTCCAACCAATGATGTGACGTCAAGTGTTGAAGTTAACCGCCTAAATTACAGCCGGCCGATCCATCCGACCATCCGAGCTCCATCCACTCCGATTGGGTTCTAATATTTAATATGTTGACATGCCACATAACTGACAAGTGTCTCCTTTTTTTTCAACTCATTCAATCAAAATTTTAAACAGAAAACAAAACCTAATTTCCCAAGTTATAGACGGTATGTGCTGCAATATGAGAGCAGCCATTTTCTTCCTCTCTCAAATCAAAACTCCATTTTCTTGCACAACTGATTCAGATAACTAAAGCTTTCACTGTGCTTATTCCATTCCTAGAGGGTAGTGAAGTCTAAGAGAAGCCACGGGTAAATTAGCATACCGGTCTGATAACTGAAATGGCAGCATTCATGTTGGAAGCTACTGAGTTAAGAGCATAAAAGGCCTGAGCCTTGTATGGACCACAAAAAGGATTTCTCAATATGGGCTTTTTGAGAAGATCAATGAATCGGTCCAAAAACGTTTTTTGATCCAAGGGTTCAGAATAAATAATAAGATTAAGTGTTGATAATCATGATGACGATGATTGTTCAGGATTAATCATCCTACATTTTTACTCCCACTTTTGCCCATCAAATGAGTTTGCCTATTTCTAGCTTTTTAACGACCGCCGCATTTCAAGAACTCGTGGGTACTATGGTCTTTTGGATCTCAGCCGTCAGCAGCCCGCATTTCGCGGGCTAAACGTGAAATTCTTGGCGCGAATTAGGACTAGAACTTTCCCGCCAAAACAAACCTGGCGGGCAGCTCGGGCAGACCACAAAGTGGGCTCAAATCAAACCGCGTTGAAAATAGAAACTCCATTGAATTCCGTTCCGTTTTAGAATGGCCCAATTGACTTTCGTACAGAACAAAATCATTAGGATTTTGTACTTGTTAATAAAAAAAAATATTCGTAAAAAATGCTAATTAATTATATTATAAGGAATTTAAATTATAATTTTATGAAAAAATTCTACATTAAATATTTTTATTTTAAAAATAAGAAAATTTATTATTTTATAGTATAATTGTATTTTTTAATTTTGTGGTAAATAAAATTTAATTGAACCTTCTATTTTATTTTCCTTTTTGTATTTTAGAGGCTACATAGGATTCCATCTTTTCCATAATTGTCCATTTAGTGTTTGCTGTACCAAACTCACCCTAAGTACGCTTTTCTCTCTACCATGTTAACATTTATTTCTATTTCGTCAATAATTACAAAACAACCAAACAACCCAAAAGTCATTTTAAGGAGACTTTGGAGAAGTTTAATAATACGTAGTTTTATCTCTAATTGATTAAAAAGACCATTTCTAATAGTCGTATAATAAGAAGATAAAATAGTAAATATACATATTTAAATAATATAGTAATAATAATAGAAAAAAATATTAAAATGTCAACAAAATTTTCGGTTTGATTTTCAACTTTCCTGTTCGATTTACTTTAATAATTATTGTTGCTAAAAGTAAATTAGTTTATTAATTAATCGATCAATTTTTATAAATTAATAAGTTATTATTAATTAAAATAAATCAATTAATTTTTATTTAACATCCCCTTTTCAATTAAACTTCAAATTATTTGAAAGATAAGGATGATCTTTTTTTAGCATATTTCAAAATTTTTACATTTTGTTTAATTTTTAGCTGATGGTTTAATACCGGTTGAACCTTTTAAACCTTTAACCTCTTGTCTTACAGATTTAACTTCCACCTCAGTTTAAAATGTTGGAAAATTGTGGGATTAACTAATTTTTATAATAATATAACAAATTTTAATATTTTAAAACATATTAATAATATCTTAAATAATAATGGAGTTAGGTTTATATTAATTAATTCTTAATAATTGATATTTCAATTTAATTTATATGACATCATAAGTAAATGAATAAAATTCACTAAATATTAACGTGATTATGAAAATAATTTTTAAATATTGATTGAATTTGATTCATACCTTAATATTTTATAAAAGATTTAGATAAGTTATTATTATTATTATCTTTAAAATTATTTTACTCCTTAATTAAAGTATAATAAGTATTATTTTAATAATAATAAAATATAAAATAATACTAAAAATAGTAATAAAAATTTACTTGAAACTTTCACAAAAGATAGTTGTAAGTTTTATATATTTCTTTGTTTTTATTAAGTTTGTTCCTGTTTATCATTGGATTATCACGCTGTTCAAGAATGTATGCTTTGTTTTGAGGAATCTCTGAAGTTCATGGAGGAACATAATACGTCAGCAAGTACGTCTTTTTAGTTTTTATCAATTCTGGTCCCCGACCCGAGGTACAAGGAAACATCAATGAAAGTTTGGAGCTTGGTTGGAACCATTGGAACCCAAACCAGGCAGGTTTGTTCAAGTCATTCAATTTCTTTAACTTTGGTCAAAAATGTTTGTTCGTTCATAAATGAACATTGACATCACAGTAAAAGACGTTTCCTTTTTCAAAAGGATTTGCAGCTTAGCACCTCCGAGCCCTGCTCTTCTTTTTCCCTCTGTTAAAAGAAATTGCAGTGGTTGGGACATGGAGTTCGTGTTTCTTGTTCAAGACTTGTACGAGCTCTTGGTATCCAAGAACAGAACTTTCTTTGCTCTGTAAATTTTTGCAGACCCTACCAAAGAACCAGTAAACGAAATCGAGGTAAAATTATGCAGAAATTGCAGAGCTTCTTCTGAGGTAACATATGGCGAGCAGACCATGTTAGAGAAATTTGTTGCATAATACATCCAAAATGACCAGAATCTGACAAAGTAAGACAATAGTTTTTAGCACAATACATGCTTTCTTAAAGCATCCTAATCCCTAGAAACCTTTGTCCTGTTTTTAATACGAGAAAGAAAAGGACCTCATCATATGTAAATTTCTCACCTTTTCAAACAAATCCCTTAAAATCTTTCAAGTACATGCCTTGTCTACTCCATTAAAAAATTGGTGTTTGGTTGGATGATAAACATGGCTTAAATCTTATCCACAAAACTCATCGAATCTCTTCAGAAGGTCCTTGTCACTAAGTGCTTGAAAGTGAAACCAGACAAGCTGCTCCTTAACCCCACATAGGATTCTAACACGCCAATTTGTACATGTTTTGTCATTTTACGACAGGAGGTAAGTTCAGAGAAGCAAGGAGTTGCACTAAGTTTAGCTGAGGTCACAAATCCATGCCATGAAAAGGATTTACTTTTGATTCAGTTCTTTTGGTTACTTTCCTTGATATTCTCCAACATTGGAAACCTATTTATACTGTACACGTGTGTGCTTTCTTTTCTTGGAAACTGAGAGCTTCAGGAACTAAGGTCATAGCAGGTGAAGGTGAAGGAGGCTTGAGGCTACAGCCGGTACTATGAACATGGAATTTTTGTCTTTTGGGCCTTTGGCTCAATAATATAACTGCCAAGCTAATAATTTTGAAAAAGAAGGGATTGTTAAGAATAGAAGCTTGATGATAGCTATGATTGTAGCAGAGAATGGTCATAGCATAAAGGTTTCCAGTTTTACCGGGCACTATCAACTTTCGAGAGAGTAAATGAGCAAATTCCCACCATGAATCAAAACTTCTCATAAACATACCAACTATACAAGAATATGGAAACCAACCTCAACAAAAAGGATAAATCTTCAAGCTTCGACTAAGTATTACAGCAAATGCAGCCCATGATTTCCATGAAACTACAATCTCTACTAGAAGATGAACAACACACTCTACACTTTCAAACTTTAGACGAAGGTAAGAGAAAAAACAGAGCAAAAAAAGAAAACTTTAAACGCAACAAAATTAAAACTAAGCTACTCATTTCATGAAATCTCATATCTTTGTACATCTTCAACTCATAACATCTACTAACAACTAATATCACAAGCTGATAGTAAAGAAACCAAAAAAAAAAAACTAGAAAGCCAGTAATTTCTTCTTTTTTCTAACTCAACCTCTCACGTTACTCGCCTACTGGGCCACTCTAATCTCAAGCTCTCTATTTTCTTTGTCAACATAGGATTTGAACACTGTCTCCAAGTCAAGAGGGGTAAAGAACTCCGTGACACCATTAGAGTGACACCGTGAAGGACGGGGCTTCCTTGGTGGGGGTGGACACGGCAATCTTTCTGGTATTCTAGCTTCTTTAGCAGTGGGAGTAGTAGAGCACTCCCCGGAATCGTCACCGTCGTTGTCTTTCACTCTTGGTCTAGTGTTTACTGGCTTCAGTGAAGGCCTTAGCGAGATTCCGGCGATTACCCATTTCTTGGCTTCAGAGTCCAACCCCGAATCCACCTGTGCCTTCTTTGGAAACCCCATGTTCGACCAGTAAAAGAAGGAGCTAAACCAGAGGAAAACAGGGGAGACAAAAGATGGGATTTTGATTTTGAGCAATCAAAACAGAGGACAGAAAGAAAGAGACAGAAGAGAGGAATAAGAGAAAAGGCCTTCGGATGCCGAAATTAGAGGGGGAAATAGAGAGAAAATGGGCTCAGAAAGTGAAGGAAAAAAGAGAGATTTTTTTTGCAGGAAAATTATGAGAGAGAGAAGGGGAGAGAGGTGTAGAAGCAGAGAAAAATGATGATATATTATTATATGCAAATATTACAAAATGTGCTTATAAAGCTAAGCTCGAAAGGGGGAATTTGGCGCCAAAATTTTAAGGGTTTTAATGAGCAACGGCTCTTTTTCCCGCGTTTAGTTTTGTCTTCCATACATGTCCGGGTTTTGAGCCCTTTGGGCATGCGAACTGGTCTGTCCGGCGTCGTTTTTCCAGCCAAAAATTGACAAAGATATGTTATTTTAGATTATAAAAACCAACGACTACAAAATTCTTTTTTTTTTTAAACAGAGGAATCCACAACTGTTATCTTATGGATGCACACTACGTAAATCTTCAGATTGACGCAATAACTTACAAATCACGTCAATCGGGTACTTCGCACTAGACAAACCTTGCACAACAGACTCGATCAAGAAAGTATAGGTGGAGGGATTCGAACACAGAACCTTTTAACCTTATGCTCCTCACTCCACTAACTCGAGCACCCCTAATTGATGACTAAAAAACTCAAACAATTAGGCCGATTCAATTGTAAAAATTTTAAATCATTTAATTTTTTGGTTCAATTTTTAACTCCAGTTCGATTTACTTTAATAACTTTTGTTGTAAAAAACCGATCAATTTATTAATTAATCGATCAATTTTTATAAATTAATAGTTCTTATAAATCAAAATAAATCAATTAATTTTCATTTGACAATCTTTTTTAATTAAACTTCAAATTTTTAGATGATTAAGAACAATCTCTTTCAATGATATTTAAAATTTTTAATTTTATTCAATTTTTAGCCAATTTTATAATGATGTAATACTGATTAAATATTTTAAACCTTAAACCTTTTGTCTTATAAGTTTAACTTCCGGTTTAATTTTAAAAATTTTGATAAAAACCCTACTTGGTAAAGTTGGAAAAGGGTTTTTGGTTAATGATTTTGGGACTTATTTAATTATTCTGTCACTAATTCTGCTCCTATAACTAAAACATGACCATCAAAACGCCAGAGTATTATCAGATTACTTGTATTATTAATATGTCGAGTTTAGGCTTAGGTGTTTAAGGGGAAATCCATGTTAGTTACAGAACCCGGCCCAGCCCAATGGTTAGGCTTTCAAAGCTTCAAAAGAACAAACTCCACTAGGTTTAGGTCACAGGTTTAGCGTTCAATTTCCATTGCTAAGAAGCCAATATTGGCTTCTTTAGTTTTCTCCCTTAATTATGGCCAACAATTAAAAAATTATACTAATTCTATCAGTTTAATCGTAAAAAATTCGAACCAGCCAAATTTGTAGTTCTGTTTATTTTAATAATTTTTATTATTAAAAAATCAGTCAATTTATTAATTAATTAACCAATTTTTATAAACTAAAATAAATCTTTTTAATTAAAATTTAACTTTTTTATGAATAAGAATAACCTTTTCCTCATATAATATGACAGTCTAATATATATTAAATCTTTAAAACCTTAAACTTCTTATCTTACTAATTTAATTTTTGATTTAATTATGATTAAGTTATTAGGATTTTAAGCCCGAATTGAACCATACATGTAATTTTATAAATTATTATGCATCTTTTAAAAGGTAATAGATGGAATTCAAAAGTTATAAAAAGATCGTATTGGTTTCAAATTGTTAATATTACTGAGGATTGATCATGTCCATTACATGCAAATTCCAGAAACTATATGCATTGCTTTCTGTAGTTAAACGCTCGTTATCAAGGTAAATATATACAGAAATGGAGCTATTTCAGAAGACAACAAAATTTTCGGAGCTTCTGATCACTACACTTTCCCTTCTTTTCTTTCCATGTTAAGCTGAAACCGGTTTCACTTTTTTTTTTTTGGTTGTAGATGTCTTAGGCGAGTCCCAACTATAGAAAGACACCTTTAAGCCATTCACACCCAGACTAATCCCCGCTCAAGCCGGGTAGGTCCTTTACGGGAGGCAAAATTCTGACCCCAAGTTTTAAACAGCTGTATACATAAGGGAGGTTTAAACCAAGACCCTACTGCTATCATGGCAGATTGTAGAACCATGCTCTAGAACCGAACTTTCCAACTCTAAATAAAATAATATACAGATCTGAGCAAAATTTTGGTCAACATAACCTTAATTGGCAAACTCAATGTAAGGTATATAAAAAAGTTTTCACTTTTATGAAGTAAAAACTAGAAAGCTAATAAATTAAGATACTACAAACTTCAATGGCTTTAGAAACAACTAGGTGGTTTTACAAACCTTTGAAACTTCCACAATTCTAAGCAGACTTCTGCGTCTCATGCAGTTTCTTCCTCTCTTTGAGTTTGTTAACATGAGCTTTCTTTCGCTGCTTGTTTTTCTGAACAAAGAAATGGTATCAAAAAATCAGTTGAAGAAAAGAAATAAAAACACCAAATCTGAAAACTACTGTTTTCGGGAATACCGGTTAGTAATAAGAGTAGTACTTCGACATCTAACTTGTACAGCAAATGTAGAGTCAACGAGGAAAAATATAAAGGTAGCAGCAATAAGATAGCAGCGTATGCTACTTACCTCAATAGCTTCATAGAGTCCCAACTTTTTACGGGACATCAATACTTTTGTCATTTTCTCAGCATCCTCAGCAATCTGTTGAATATCAGGTATAGATTCTTCCTTAGCCTCCTCGTTCTCTGGTGAGGTCGTCTTGGTTTTCTTTGAAGCCAATGAAGGATTATTAACACCTTGGAGTTCCATTTTTAGCTCTTAGTGATACTGCTTCTCAAGAGACTCCATCTGCATCATCAAAGAATAAGTCACATAAGATACATTGAGAAATTCCACTATCCCACCAAAAAAAGTAAGTGAAATCTAGAACAACAAAAGAAGGAAATATGAATTTTGGTTCTAATTACAGACCGGTAGCTAGATATGATTTGTTGCAGAATGTTTTCTGCTCGTTACTCTATGAAATTCAAATTGAGTTACATACCTTTCTTTTTCTCTCAGCAGCTTCAATAGCTTCTGCTCTATTAATGTATCCTTCAACCAGTAAATTTTGAGGATCATCCAAATCTTCCTTACCCAGACTCGGCATTGGAAGGACTTCATTCCTGGCAGCAGCTTGCCAACGTTTGATGGTCTCAGCATAATCAGGAACATAACCTTCTGCCTCATTATCAACAAATGGTGATAGATGTGGTGGAGGAATCCTATTGACAATACAAACAGTCACCTTCAAAACTAAATAAGAGTACAAGTTCTCTCAAGGTAAGAAAGAAAACTGAATAATTTCCAGACAACGAAAAAGGGAATGATCAGAGAGTAGGTTTACCGTCCCACAATATAGCAGTCAGTTGGTAATATGATCCTAGCATTTACACAATCATAAATCCACTGAGGTTGAATGTATTCCCTTGAAAGGTATTTATGACCTTGGGTTTGCCTATCAACAATCTGAAACCACTAGTTATCTCAAAACGAATACACATCAAACCAAAACAAAAATGACAATCACTGTTTGTGGGAGTGTGGGTTGACGTATTCACAACTACATAATGATTGCATGGTCATTAGTATCAAACCTGATGAGTAATGCTCTGGTCAACTTCCTTGAATGGGGCCCCATCCCCATCCCAAGAAACAGCACCACCAAATGCAAAAATTACAAAAAGTAACGACTCTCTGGGCACCTAGACACAAAAGTAAAATGATTAACTTCCGTAATAAGAAAATGAAGCATAAGGCTGTACTTGATAAATAACTACAACCCCTAATCACATAAATGCCAGATACCATTCCATCACTACAAATGACATAGTTATAAAACTGCCTATCAAAGTATCCTAATTGCACCTTGCACCATGGCTTTAGTACCTGAAAGTTGCTAAAACCTAATAACATATTCTGAAATCAGGTGTTATTATGATTGATCAAGAAATTAATTTAATAAAATGATTAATAAATATTGAGATTAAGACCGAACACTCGGGTCAAGGAAATATATATATATATAAGTAAAATGCTAATAGTTTCATCGGCATTAAAATCTTGGAACGAGAGGTGAAGAGTTTACAACACATAAATACATGCAGATGTATTATAGCCTAAATATGATACAAATTTACTGTAGGCAAGCAAGCATATACTTGACATTGGAAGATGCCAGCAAATCTACTATAACAACCCCTGTAATCAAACCTCACCTCACGACTCAAGAAGAATTTCATATCCTTGAAAAGCTTCTTACACTCCTTTGTATCCTGATCATCTTCATTCTCACCATTATTATCTTCAATGAGGTGCATTAATGCACCAGGTTCATTAAAAGGAAGCTGATGCTGAAGTTGGGCAAGCCTTAGTTCAGATTCCTGATGCTGTGTCCCTCCTTGTTGTGCCTTATCTAGATCTGATATAGATGAAATAGAATCATTGTGTTGAACCAAGGCTCTAGAATTGGCATCAATATACCTCGTTGCCGCGTAAAGTTCTGCAGAACAGCACAGCGATGCAGAAACAAAGAAGTGGAAATTAGTTAGTTGACAGGTAAAAACCAAAGGCTAACAATAGCATGTGACTCATAAGAGAGATGGATGGTTTAATCTTCACAAGCAAATCAAACCTGAAGATAAAGCTTCCAGTCGAGGATCAAGGATGGGGGGATACTTAACATTGATGAAATGATAAAGCCTATAATTTACAAATCCAAGGAGCGTCTGAACAAAACAAAAAAGAGAGGCTCGGTAAATTGTAAAAGTAAGCATGCCAAATTTATTTATTAGAGATGATAATCTTATGCTTATTATTTTCATCAACTTTCCTAGTTCAGTGTTCAATTCTTTCCTTCAGGAAACCCGTTTATTGGTACTAACTTCTACCAAATTACATGGCAACCTCTCCATTTTTTATGATGATTACTCAAACAGTATAAAGTAAGCAGAACAAATAATGAACATAAACGGGACAACAATCTATCTTCAATTCCTTCCTTCAGGAAGCTTGATTCTTGGTACTAACATTCTACCAAATTATAAAATAACCCCTTTCCACTTCATTATTATTACTAAAATTGTGAAGTAGGTGGAAAAAAATAACAAAAATAAACCAGGTAGCAATCTCTGTGAAAATATGTGATATAGAGAACAGGGGGAATCCAGTCTGTCTCAAGTTTTTTTACCTCATAAAACTGTAAAAATGTTAACATAACACTGTAGTTAACATCATCTGGTAAAATTTGCTGTATTGCATGAGGAGTTAGCCACGTGATCTTTTGACCCTCAACCTCAGCCTGCAAACTTTAAGAATACAGTAAACCAAGTGCCACCACAGTGCAAAAGAGCTTCAGAAACGATAAGCGATACGATATTATAAACCTGATAGTATATGCCCTTCACAGATACAAAAACTTTACGCAATTTATGAGTGCGTGCAACATATGCTTGCCATTCATGAATCAACCTAGCAAAAAAATCAAAAAACAACATTAGATTAAATGGGACATAAAGAATGCAAGGAAATAGCACAATTATACAACTGTATATAATGAACCCAACATCATATAAGCTTCGTATCACAAATTTTGCCACCTTAAGAATCTTAAATATGCATATATTACCTTCTACACTTATGAACAAGTTCCACATTGATCTTCAATCTTTGTTCAGCAGGCAATGCTGCAAAAAGGCTAATCATCGAGAGACAATCGTCCAAATCTCTAAGCGCATCAACAAACTTTGGATATCTAGAATTCAAAACAAGAAACAATCTCTCTTAGAAGCTTCTTATACTATAAATGAACTGGTCCTCCAAATTATCACTAGTAATCTATGCCAAAATAACGAGATTTTTAAAATACTTTCAACAAATCAATATGATTGCATCAATCAGCAAACCTTTCTCTGACAAGATTGTCAAGTTTGGCAGTAGGCTCACGTGTTCGGAGACGATTAGCCAGATCTTCATCCTTCTTTGCCAAAGCTTTTTTAATCTTTTTCTGGTATGACCTTATTTCTCTAAACTTCTCAAGTAATGGTTCATGTTGAAGGAATGCAATATCCTTAACGTGATAATAGGTGTGGTTATTTCCTTTCACCTTCTTCTTTGGCTCCCGGGGAAATATGCCTTTAAGAATGCACAGTCTCCTGCAATTTTAAAATTAAAGAAACTCTAAACATATAGCCTTCACTGATGAATCTGAACCCCACTTAAACCAGAAACGAAATTGAATAACCTAGAAGTTCGTTCAATGAAATAAACGATGATACACATAAATTGACATCCAAGGTTGCGGTTACGCTAATCTGTTGGGAACATGCACCATACCTGTAGTAAACTTTTAATGCCTTTATAAACATAGCAGAATATTTCATTTCGTTGTACCACAATGACTCAATCAACTTAAAACAAGGATACAATTTCATATAAATCTAACGTTCAAGTTTTCCCCCCATCTTTTTTCAGATAACCAAGTAACTAAAACTCAACCTTCCATCTCACTTCTCATTCGTACGGAAACCAAAAAATGAAATTGAACTCGACACAAAACTACAATCACAATAAACACCAAAACCCATCAATCACAAGCCAATTCCAAAACACCCTTTTGTCTGCATACCTTAAACGTAATCCCCAAAAAAGGAATAGGGAAAAAGAGAGAGAGGGGGGCACCTGAATAGAGGGAGATTCACTTGAAGCTGCTTCACAGCCTGACTCCTGGTCATATACCTAGCAGCATTACCTTCCTTCTTCTTTCCCTACAATATTCGAGCAACAACCAAACAAAAAATATATATATAATGCCTAAGACTGCAGTTTCCACGAGATAATAAACGATTACAGCTTTGTGTATTCGAAAACGAGATTCTCAGCAAACTTACGGGAGGCCTGTAATGTTTGTGCTTCGTTACCCTCGCCATTGCTGCAGAGAAGCTTGGAAAGTAGGAGACAAGGGTTTGAGCGTGGGGAAGAGGAACGCACTATCGGGAATTTAGGGTTTAAGCTAACCGAGTCGGGTCAAACCCGTAACTGGACGGGTTTTATGAATTTGTGAGTGTTTGGATGTGAGGGCAAATGAGCTCCTAAACCTATTCGGGACACTAAACCGGACTGAAGTGGCTCACGAGTTATTTCTATAACCCCTAAAACTGTTTGATTCGCACGACGTCGTTTTGAAGGGTTCTTTTCCTTCCCCGGAATCGACTGCTTAGTGCTTAGTGCTTCGTGCTTATGGAAGTACTTACCAACTTTAGACCATTTTGCATTTTTTGGTAAGTTTAAACTAGATTTTAACAATAATAATAACAAAAGCATCAATATGAATCGTGCTGATATACAACAACCGAAAAAGTTTAATAGTATGCAACTATATCTTTAATTAATAAAGAAGTAATTTTTAGACATATCAATGAGCCAACGGGTTGATCGGTTCGTGGATCGAGCTATGACCCGTTAGGTTAAGAGTGGGCGGTTTAATTTTTTAAAGTAAAAAAATTCAAAACGATGTCATTTTGAAAAAATAGATGAGTCAATTATGGTTGTCTAATAGCCTGCCTGTGGCTTGGTAAACCTAGGTCAAAAACAGACCAGACCGGACCGAGTCATAATTGTCATGCCTAATTATTTTCATATAATCTACATAAAAAAAAGAGAAAAAAAGAAAGAATTAAACTAGTTAAATTAGGTTTAAATCTTTTGAATAACTTCAATTCAACCTTTTAAAAATACAAATTTTTAATAGTTTTTATTTTGTATTCAAGCCGTAAAAATTAAAAGGATAAAAAATGACAATTTTATATAAGAATATTTTGATTTAATACTTTAAAAAGTTTCGAATTTAGTTTAATCTGATTTAAATTTAACAAGATTTAATTTGAGGTATTTAAAATTTTAGT
>JANQAP020000017.1:980068-1001470 GCA_026874005.2 Erythroxylum coriaceum
ATTATATTGAAATTTAAGAATTTTAGTATTATATAGTTTTATATTAAACCATCATCATTATCGTCAATTGAAATCTTACTGAAACGTGAGTTTTGAGAAGGTTCGATAATCACAATCTTATTCCTACCTAATAAAGAGGATAGTTTTATATTAAAGTTTACGCAAATTAATAAAAAACATAAAATAAATTGTATGATAATTAAACAATAAAATAAAGGTCTATGTGATATTTTATAATAAAAAATTAAATTATAATAATTCCCTCTTATTTAACTCTATAATTTAATACTTTGTTTTTAATTTCTTAAAAGGGTAATAAGTAAAGGAGTAGTTTATAAATCAAGGATTCTTTGTTTTTAGTCTTTGATTAACATAACATAACGTTCTTCTCTTCTAACTAATTTAAGCATATTAATAGTTTAGGGATGACTAGAATTATTATTGTTCTTATTATTATTATTTTGTCTTCTAAACTTGCATCACATACTTGAAGTTATTTTTTAACTCTTCATGATACATTTATCTGTTGTCCTACTGAAAATAGCCTTTTTATTTTGTAGGGATAAGGCTGCGTACTATCAAACTTTCCCAAACCTCGCACTGATGCGAGATTCAACTAGGTGTGATAATGATGACGACGACTAATTTAGGGATGACACTTCAACTGGAATTTACTTGGATTTAGGTATGATTTGAACAGTTTGAAGTTATTTGAATCT
Source organism: Erythroxylum coriaceum (assembly GCA_026874005.2). Classification (NCBI taxonomy): domain Eukaryota; kingdom Viridiplantae; phylum Streptophyta; class Magnoliopsida; order Malpighiales; family Erythroxylaceae; genus Erythroxylum; species Erythroxylum coriaceum. The sequence goes on from JANQAP020000017.1 coordinate 980,788, forward strand.
AAACAATGTCATTTTATTTAATAATTTAGGTATTATGTAATTAAAAAATAGTATTTTATTACATTTTAATAAAATAATGTGGTTTTAATATAAAAATCAATCCTAATTGCTTAAAATGTCGGATAAAACTCTAACTTTTGCGTATTGTCAAACCTATGTTAATTAAATTTGTAAAGGCCAAAAAAAAGACATACTAATAGAAATTTAACAGTATCAAATCATTTTATGACCATATCTTTTTTAATGGAAGAATGAGGAGGAAGGAGATAAGAAGCCAAGCCACTATCTCTACCAAATCCTTTAGAAATTGAAAGTCTTGTAGAAATATTGTGAAGTGACAAAGTGTTCAATGCATTCAATTGTGAGTGATGGATATGCGTTACCATTAGACATTTCATCAACAAATAATCCTTTTTCTAATCATTAAGTCCATATATACTTCAATAGCCTTAAGGTATTATTCTTTAATTTCTCTTTTCTAAACTTTTCTCTCAAGGGCCAATCATAAACTCACTCAATTATTGCTTATCAAGCCCAAAAAGGTACACTTCCAGTAAGTACTAAGGAATGAAAAATTATACTTTCCCCTTACCTTAATTCTCTTTCGGATTCATGAGGTGGTTTAGAAGGTGCTTCCGATCTACGGTCTATCGGAGTGAAGGGTTAGCTAGTAGTCAGCCTAACCAAAGTGTTACAACAAGATTAAAAAAAACTTGTATGTATCAAAAACTCCAAGTTTGGCAGGGTAAATGCTTTAAAAACGGACAAGTTTTAGCGGATGGTGCAACTGTTGGCGACGAGATCTCCTTGAACAAAAACATATTAGTGGCTTATATGCCATGGGAAGATTACAATTTTTAGGATGCCGTACTCATTAGAAAATGTCTGGTATTTAAAGATAATTATACTAATTTTCACATACGAAAATATAAAATTCAAACTCATATGAGAGCTAGTGCCGTAATCCCTACTCGCTTTCGTTGTTAAATTGAACATTTCGGGAGAATTATATAGTCTACTCATACTTGATACTAATTTATAGTAAAATTACAAATTTTACATTATTAAAAAATTAATCCAATTCTTTTATTATTTATTGCAGATGAAACATTTATTTATCATATTTGTTAACAATAAATTATTTAAGATTTAACCTAAGCATTTTCTTGTTTAGCCTAAATATTTTTTGTGCAATGACAATTGTTTGATTTATTTATTTACTTGTCTTCTTCTTTGTTTGTGTATTTATTTACCTATCTTATCTTTTAATCTTATTCCTAATTTTGTTCTACTTTTGTTGTATTATTAATTTTATTACTTGTTTTTGTATTTTTGTTTATACGTATTTGTTTGTTTGTTTATTATTATTATTATCATCTTTATTATCATTATTTTTATGTCTATTTTTACTTTTACTTTTAATTGTTATTATATATATATATATTATGGGTCGAAAATAGTCTTTTTATTAGTTAAGAATAAAGTTGCGTATCAAACCTTCGAATTAACGCAATAGCCTGCAAATCACGTTAACCGAGTACTCTGCACTAGGCAAATCCGGTACAACAAGCTCGATTAAGAGGGTATAGGTAGAGGATTTGAACACAATACCTTTTGGCCCCATGTCTTCCACTTCACCAACTCAACCACCCTTAATAAACTATTTATAATATACATCAAAACAAAAGTACTATACATGATAAATTAAAAAATTATTTCCCTGACTTTTTTATATTATAACAAAATCAATTGAAATGAAAAGATTTAAATAGAATTATTTTAATAACAAATATAAAATTAGTCTATAATTCCCAACAAATGAAGCGTTTTGTCTCCAAGTTTGCGAAAATCTTGCTTCAGGTTTGGATTCAAGCACTGAAGATACAGTAGGAAGGAATCTGTGTATTCTTTTCTTCTTGATGACTTTTAAGCAACCGTCCTCATGTCATCAAATCGATCAAATCTACTTTTTCATATATGATGCTCTTTTTTTCATATAACTTTTTGGAATAAGAATTAATAAAAAGAGAAGGGCATGTCTGTTCTCATGCACGCGTCTTTGTATGATAAAGGACTATATATCAAAAAAGTAGATTCATGTACCTATGATTGATCATGGAACATATAAATATATATATATGTCTTTACTACAATATCATGTTATCTGATGACCCCATATCATAATTAGAAGAGCACGTTAGCAATAATTAAAAATAATTGGATTTCTTATGAGCTTTTGGTTCAACATTACCTTAGTTTTTGTCGAGGTTCAAACATTGATTAATGAATAATTAAGTGTACTCATCATACGTGATTGTACATAATAAAGTTTCAAAATTAATTAAAATTTAAAAGAATATTAAAAATTTTATTAATATTTTATAATTTGATAGAGTAATATCTGATTTTATATTCTAGTGATAGGAATTGGACAATATATAAGCAATAGTGCAATGATTGCGATCACAAGCAAATAACAAAGCATATTATACTTTTTCAAATAAAAAACAGAAAATATTATTAAAAAATTTTAATTGATTCTAAGTATCTAATATTTCAAATTTTATATTTTTCTTTTATCTTAAATAATAGAAGTTAACAAGATTCCATATTTAGTAAGCTCACAGAACAAGAATATTTCTATATAGGGAAAAGTATACTTAAAAGCCTCTATTATTTAATTATGTAATTGAGAAACATAAGGTTTACATGATAATTAATTATAAAATTTAATTAATAATGTAATTATTTTTTCCCTTTAATTGCATTATTCAGACAAACAATATAAAAGATTAGCATGTGGTTGAACTCTAAGGATTGATTTAGTGATAGTGTCTTATTAACTCTTAAGCATTTGATAGCTTGAATCAATTTCATAAAGAACCAAGGGTTAATCCTCTATATGCAGTCCATTATGTCATTTTTTAGATATAAGGTATGTATTAGAAAGAAAACCTCAATGAATCAATTTCCTATTAAATTGAGTAATATAAAAATTTCATACTTATTATAATAGTTTGAAATTAATTACAAGAGGATATTATATGATTCTTATTGATGGGGTTTTGATACTTTATATATAGTTCTTTTCGTGTTATGATACTTTAAGTTAGTAAATATACTAATATTCACTGTTTCAATGCGCTACACCAAATATTACTTTTAGCTAAGTTTTCTTTTGCTATGATTTGAAATTTGTAGCTAATAGTTACCATTTGGCTACGAAAATTTTAAATTGTAGCCTATTGAAGCAACACCTACTATTAGCTACATTTAGTTTCACTACAAAATTGTTTTTGTAGTAAAAGTTAATTTAGGAATAGACTACATTTGAAATTCATAACTAATAACTTTTGGCGACGTTTTTCAACTAGGAATAAAGTTTAGTAGTAAAAAATTGTAGTAGCTAAAACACAAATATGTTCCAAATCTCGTAGCTATCAGCTACGTTTTCTAACTATAAGATAAATTTCGTAAGCAAAAATTTTTGGATATGAAAATATGTTCGTCGTGAAAAAAGAAGAATATAAAAGGAATTTAAATGATGTTGTTTTCTCCACTTAGACGACGTCGTTTTGTTAAGACTGATCACCTCTGATTTTTCTTCTTCTTTCTTCGTGTTTTGACTACTTAAATGATGTCTTTGCGTTTTGTCTTCATGATTCTTCTTGTGTGTTCTGGCTACTTAAACAATGTATTGGTGAATTATTTTCATGTTTTTCTTTTTATGTCTTTGCAATTTATGCTTAAACAATGTCTGTTCCACCTACAATTGTTCTTATTCTCCCATCGTTGTAGTTCTCAGGTAATTATCTTCTTCTCTCATTTGTAACGCCAAAAAATCTTGATTTTATGAATATTACTTTTTAGGTTATGAATAGCGTATCCTGAGGTGAATGGTGACATTAGGGAACCAAACTACATTTTATTTTATTTAGCATCGGATAATATTATTCAAGGATAGTCCAATGATCAAATTAGAGCTCAAAACGAGTTCCTTTTGAAGGTTTGACCAAGAGTTGACTAGTGATTAAAGTTTGACCTGAGAAAGGATGAAAGTCAAATATGAAAATATCAATGGAAATAAATGATATTAATTAAGGTTTTTATGTAGAATTATTTTTTATGGGTATTTTTACTGAGAAGAAGAAAAGAATGGATTAAAAGTTAAAAGTTAATTTTGGATCTTTTTTTAAAAGAAGGGAAAAAGTTATTAAGGGATCACATGACATTAATTGTCACTTAACACTCTTCTATTCACCAAAGATAGTCGAGAACAAGCCTCCTTCTTTCTTCTCCATTTTTCTTTCATTTTCAAGCCAACTTTCTTTACTTTTAACCCCCAATTTACCTATTAAACACTAAATCATCAACCTAGGGTCCCTAAACTCACTATATCAACAAAAATTTGGAAAAATATGAAGAAAAGGTATACGAGTGTTCTCGATGCATGGTATCTAAAATTTATAAGGTAAGTTATTGGAGTTTTGATTTTTTAGTACATGATTTTGGTGTAGTTGCATGCATTGATGAATAAAATGCATGAAATTGAATGTTTATGCAATATTATGAAGATAAAGAAGAGGAATTGAAGGAGAGAGAGAAAGAGAAAGAGAAGGAATAAGGAATTTTTGGGGAAATTGAAGTTGATGGAAGCTTAATTTGAAGAATTGGATATCAATTTGGTATGTGTTCTGCAATTCTATTTTTTCCTAAAAATTGTGTATTATATAATTTAGGGTTCTTGAGTAAAATTGGAGTTTATGAAATTGTTGTCAAAAATATTTAATTGCATTGTAAATGAAGTAGTATATGTGATTAATTTGGATTTAGGACTTATAATAATTGTGTTTTCCCCGATTGGCATATATATGTTGAATTTGGAAATTTGATATACATATTATTTTTGACTGATTGATAAAATGAATACGTCTTGAATATTGTATGAACTAAATTAAAACCAATAACAGAAGAAAAAAATGACATAAAGAAGTGAAGGATCTTACAGGATTTTACTGTGAATTATATATGAATACATGAAAGTTATGTATGAAATTTGGTTTAGATGTGTTGAACTGTACTGGATGATAGGTAAATTATTTGGTCAAGGGGTTTGACATGGAGATGAGTAGTTGAGTAACGTTAGTTGAGTAACGTGTATGAGAAGTATATTGAAGTTTCTTGTAGGAGGTTTTAAGTAAATATAGAGGAAACTCTGTCAAAATTTTTATAAATTGAACAGTAATTGCTAGAATAATGAGGTGTTAAATAGAGAATATTGTAGTTCAAAATGTTAGGTATGTAAGAACATGATAACACTCGATATGCCAATTCTATTATCGGCTATGGGGTGTTGCATTTAGTAGTATCAGAGCTCAGTTTAGGAGATTTTGGGTCTATGATTGTGTACATGCCAAATGAAGGATTATACAAGAATATGATGTGACTCTAATATCGATCAACCCTTTTTGTCTGTTATAGACTGAAGAATGGAACTAGGCACTTTAGGAGCCGCTGAGGGAGAGGAGGAAAGTTGTGCCTCAGCTAATGATACAGATAGGGACATGGTGGGGTAACTAGCATAGCCCGTATCACCACCTGCTGGTCAATCAATTCCTAACCTGGCAAAGTTTTTCCAAACTATGGTGGACTATATGAAAAAACAGATGGTTGTTGCACTTCCTGTACAATCACAACCACCTCTTCCACTACAGAAACTTACATTAGAGAAAGCCAAAAGGTTGGGAGCAAAGGATTTTTAGGGGAAGTCATCAATTACTGCTCCAAATGCTGAGTTTTGGCTAATCAAGATAAATAAAATTTTTTATCTTCTCCATTGCATACCAGAAGAGAAATTGGAATGTGCAGATTGTCTTCTTTCGGAACTAGCATATCAATTGTGGGAGTCAATTAAAAGGCTTATTCCACCATAGGATCTTACTTGGGAGTATTTTTGTCCCAATTGGTAAATAAATATGTAGGGAAGACTTATAAGGATGAGATGAGGGATGCATTCCTTCATTTGAAATAGGGGTATAGGACAATATCAGAATATGATAAAAAGTTTGATGGATTGAGTATATACACAGAGAGATTAATTCCTACGGGGGCAGATAAGTGTAAGAGATTTGAAGCAGGCCTCTACTATGACATCAAGAAACTCCTTACTGCACGATAGATTAGGGATTATGAAGAGATGGTGAAAGCAACCTTAAGGATTGAAAAGGCTAATATTGACGAACATAAATGCAGAAATAGATGGACAACAGAAGAGGAGTCAGGGACAATCTAGTTCAACCTTCACAGCCAGTAAGAAACAAAAGGGTTCATGGTCTTAGGCTCCAGCACAAACACAAGCATCCTATCGCCAATTAGGGCAGAGTCAGAGATCAATGGTTAGGGCAAGACAACTAGCCCCATCTATAGCTAGTACAACAGGTGCATTAGAACATGGGGTAGTTTTCCCTTGTGATCATTGTGGGAAGAAACATGCCGGACAGTGTTGGAAGATGATGGGAGCATGCCTGCGATGTAGATCTATAGAGCATTTTCAGAGAGATTGCCCTAATAGACGGTATTAAACAGTTAGTCAAGCAGAGAAATCAATTCTTACAACGTCGAGGGGCAGAGGTAGAAGCACGAGAGCTAGTTCTGGTGCTAGTGGTTAAAGGATCACACTAGAGACAATTAATATACCTAATACCCATACTCCAGCTCATGCATATGCTTTGGGGGCTCGTGATAACCAGGATGCTCAGATGTGATTGCGAGTACTTTTACAGCTTTAACATTTCTGTTCGTGCATTAATAGACCTAGTTCTACACATTGTTATATATGTATATCATTGCCTGAAAATATGGAGTTACTCGTTGACACTCTTGAATATGATATTCTAGTTACAAATCCTTTAGGTCATAGTATGGTGGTAAATATGATTTACAAGAATTGTCTATTAAGAATACAAGGTTATAAATTTCCTGATAATTTGATTGAACTAGCTTTCAGCGAATTTGATGTGTTCCTTGGTATGGACTGGCTATCTAGACGTCATGTAGTGGTAGATTGTCATCTTAAAATAATGACTCTTAGAACAGTTGACATTGATGATATCACAATTATTGGCAAAAGGTCAAATTTTCTCTCCAATGTTATATCAACAACAGCAGTAAAAAGGTTTATCATAAAGGGGTATATAGCCTACTTAGCTTATATTCTTAAAGCTAGAAAGGATAATCCTAAAATTCAATATATATCAACTGTATGTGACTTCCAGGATGTATTTCCTAAGGAGTTGCCAGGGTTACCACCAAAAAGTAAATTTGAATTTTCTATTGATGTGATACCTGGTACAACACCAGTATTCGTTGCACTATATCGGATGGCACCCACAATACTTAAGGAATTGAAAATCCAGTTGTGCAACAACTTCTTGAAAAGGGTTTTATACGCCTTAGTATGTCTCCTTGGGATGCACCTGTGTTATTTTTCAACAAGAAAGATGGGTTTCTTGGGCTATATGTGGATTACAGACAACTGAATAAAGTGACTGTAAAAAATAAATATCCATTGCCTATAATAGACGACCTTTTTGACCAGCTTAAAGGTGCAGGTGTTTTCTTTAAGATTGATATGAAATTAGGATATTACCAATTGAGACTAAAGGAAGCAGATGTCTCGAAGACAGTTTTTAGAACTAGATATGGGCATTATGAATTTTTAGTGATACTTTTTAAACTCACAAATGCTCCAGCAGCCTTTATAAATCTCATCGTATTTTTTTTCTTACTTGGATCAATTTGTGGTAATCTTCATTGATGATATCTTGGTTTATTCTAAGAACCGAGAAAAGCATAGTAAGCATCTAAGAATTATTTTGTAGATTTTGAGGGATAAATAACTTTATGTCAAGTTCAGTAAATGTAAATTTTGATTTGATGAAGTTTCTTTCCTTGGTCATGTCATATCAGCATATAGAATTAAAGTTGATCCTAAGAAGATATAAGCTATTTTATAATGGAAGCCACCAAGGAACGCTACAAAGATCAAAAGTTTCTTAAGTTTGGCAAAATATTATAGAAGATTTGTTAAGGAATTCTCCATAATCGCAGCACTTTTGACCAAGTTACTTCAATTGATGCCATAAATTCAATTCCTGCCCAAAAACACCATTCTATACCTTCAAGTCATGCAGGTTTGAAATTTCTATACCTTTAAATGTGTGTGTTTGTTTCTATATATATTTCAAATTTTTTATCATATTCCTTTTTTCCCGTAGGAAATAGAACCTCTAATAGAATATTTCTACAATATAGCAACAACAATATTTCACTTTCAAATCATATATAATTAATCCATTCTGCCTCAAACAACAACAAAGTTATTAGTGCAGGTTTGTTAATTTTTAATACCTTCAACCAGACTTATGCTCAAATATTTATTTATATATTTTAATATTTTCTTATAATTATTCATTTGTTATCATACTCCAATGTTAGTACTAGAAAAAGATGTAGAGGTAAAACTAGAGGTTGTGAATTGTAACTAATGAATATTATAATAAATTGCAAGTTATCAATATAGAATGATGCTCAGCAAGGTCATCTTGTAGACAAGGCCTAATATGCAATATTGTCAAGTGAATTGGTCTGACCTGAAAGTTCAAGTTTATTTTCTTTGCCTTCATGTTTGTTTACATTAATCTTGTTAAAAGATTTAGCAACTAGGTTATGCTTTTTTTACTTGATTTAGGAAAATTGTGAGAAGGCAAAGGTGAGTAGATCAAAATTGAAAACACCTCATAATCAAGGGTTAAAGTCATTTGTAGTGTCTGAAATGAATATGTAAGATATAGGTTTACAAGTTATGCTTAAAAAAATAAAAATTATATTATTTATTATGTCTTTTTTTTCCATAAAACAAAGTGAGAAGGAACTACATGAACAAGAGTGTGATATGATTATACTATATAATTATAAGAAAGGTAGTAAATAATGAGTACTAGAAGAAGTAGAAAGCAACTATGTAAATATAAAAGTTTGTTCATTATTTTTCATTTATGAATGTAGTAGTAATAGTAATATGTGGATTGATTTTTTTAAATTTTAGAATAAGGTGCAAGATTTATTGGAGAAGTCTAAATCTTAGGGGGATGAGCTCAATGTCAAAGAGATTTGTGATACATTATTTAGTACTCATTTCGGTTATGTGAAAGGCCTTAGCTACAATCCTAAGCTAAATGTTTCAACCTTAGCATATAAAACAATAACTGAACACTTTCAAGAGGAAAACAACATGCTTAAGACTACACTATAAACTGAAGTAATTAGGGGAGAAGAAACTTAAGCTAAATTAGCAAAATATGATATGTTATTCAAAAGGTTACTTGACTTGGATTGTGATGGAAATGAAGAGAAAAGTGAAGGGTATTAATTCTATCTCCTAAATTTATTCTACCACTTCTTATATGTACTATAATTTAATTGTAATATCCTTTCTCGGATTACAAAGAAAATGAAGATGCAATTGATAAGTGATTATATTATAAATGATAAAGTTATGCAGTGTTTGCTTTAATCATAATCAAATAGTTAGTTTATTAATACCCTCGCAATATTTTTAGTTGATTTTAACCAATCTTTTTGGATGATTACAGGTTCGTGTACTTCGACAACACTAAGTAGTCGTCTGAGTTATGCTCAAATAGTTTTGTAATATGAGCATCTTTGTCGGTATGTGAAACATATTCCAATTTGTGAAATGATTTCTTTATTTATTGTTTTATCTATCAAAATGTTAAGTTGTCATTAATATCTTGTATAGGAACAAATGATCATCCTTTAATGTTATATTACTTTTATTGGTACAATTTGTTGATATTTATATAATTTACTTTATACATGTAATACTCGACATTTTGAATTAATAGTATTTCTTTACAATTTAATTTTATAATAATAAAAAACAAGTTGATAGATTATATACAAAACGTATTACTCAATATCATGGATTAAAACATGTTGATGCGTTATTAAAAATGTAGCAAATAATTAATTGCTATGTTTTAAAAAGATGTAGCAAAATAACATTAAGCTACGAAGGACAAAGTCAAAAATTATTGATTACGTTTTATTTTTCTTGCCTATAATTTTCAGTTAAAGGAAATTGGCAACGCTTTGTTTGACGAAACAGAAATGTCATAAATGATAATTGACAACATTTTTGGAACAATTAGCTACATTGTTTTTTCATAACCTATTGTTTACTTTATTGTAGTGATGTTTCCCTTACTTTTTCCTTAATTTCCTCCATATTTGTCCCCTCTTCTACTTCACATTTTTTCTTACATTCTTCAATTCCCCTTGCATGTAGACAAGATATGGTTATTCCCCTTCTGACGAATTAAAAATTATTATTCGTTGGTACGATTGTAAACCGACATTAACTGCTTCAAGAGATGACTTTATGTTTTTAGATACCTTTACTGTACCAGGATTCTTATACTCGTGTTACTTCTTATTTATGGTGGTAACCTGTAAGCGTGCTGATTAATTTGCACCAAGTACAAGGGAAAAATTTTCAGAAACTCAAGGTCTGTTTGGCTAGATACTCCATCTGAGAGTCTTGGACTTAGACACAACTTGTATTGCAGAATATGCAGAGGTTTAATGGCTGATCTATAGGTTAATAAGTGAAGCTAATTGCCCAAGTTCTTGAACAGTGTTTGGCATTATTATAACCAGCAGTGTCAATGTCATCCTTTTTGTTTTTTTGGTTGCCCGGTTTATTTCACTTGTCTTTTGCTTTACTTAAATTCCTCTTCACTGAAATGCTCTTTGCCTCCCTTTTTCTTCTTTAATGTTTCCTCACCTTTTGTCGCTGTTTTTGCAGGTTCATCTCTGTGTTCTACAGCTAGGGTTTCCTCTTTGAACTCTTACCTATCTGATAATAAGTAACTTTTTTTTTTCATATCTTTCACTGGAATATATAGTGTTGTATCCTTGATCGGGGCTAGCAAGCTATAGATCTTTTAAGAGTCTACACAAGGGGATAGGTAATATTCCCCAGTTCTTCTGATCTAAGAACCCTAGTTCTAAAAGGTAAGTCACAAGTATCCTATACGATCCAATTTCAGTTTCACTTATTCATCGTTTAGTAAAACTTGTTCAGAATTACAGGAGGTGATTAATGGTTCTGTTATATGAAAATTTGTTTTCTAAATGCCACTAAATTTCCCTTTTTTTTCGAAAATATTAGCAGTGAAGATTGAATTGGACCAGTAAGATCTCACAGCTGATATGAATTGACTATATATCAATCTTATAAGAATTCTGCAGATGATCCTAGGAATGAGAATTTGGAGATAAGAGCGAAGTGACAGAGAGATTTGAATCTATAATACGATCACCAAGTTAAATATTCCACAGGTTTTTGTTACCTGATTGTGAGTTAGGACTCCATAAGGTTTCCAAGTAAATTTTAAGAAAAAATTACCCACAGGTAATTAAGTTGAAGAAAAAGGCTGCTTTGCAGGCCAAAAAAGTGAAAGAAGTTTGAAAAGAAGATGGTAGATTTGCATAAGTACACTTCTCCGCCTACAAACTTGAACTTTATAAAGTAACAGTAAACTGAGTTTTTAATATTTCATCAATATTGTTTTGCAGGTAGCTAGAATATTTATAGTGGATGGCTTCCTCCAGCTACTCCAGTTCTCCATGTGCAGCTTGCAAGTTCTTGAGGAGGAAATGCCTCCCAGATTGCATCTTCGCACCATATTTTCCTCCAGAAGAGCCTCAGAAATTTGCCAATGTTCACAAGATTTTTGGGGCAAGCAATGTCAGTAAGCTCCTGAATGAAGTACTCCCTCACCAAAGAGAAGATGCTGTGAACTCTCTTGCCTATGAAGCTGAAGCAAGGATGAAAGATCCTGTCTATGGCTGTGTTGGTGCAATCTCAGTTCTCCAAAGGCAAGTTTTCAGACTCCAGAAGGAACTGGACGCTACAAATGCTGACTTGATCCGCTATGCCTGCAATGAAATGCCACAACCTGGAAGAAGGGACATTAATGGAGTAGGGTTTTATGACCAAAACCTTAGCTTCTGGAACAATGACCCTTATTGTGGTGACCATAAGACTGGAGATGGTAGCAACTTGCAATAGTTGATCATCATAAGAATTGAAGAAAACCCATCCAGGGTTTCTCATCATTTGCTACCTTGAATATATCCTAACTACAGATAAGAGTGGAAGCTGTGCCTGTTATTTTCTAGGTGAGAACTCTAAACTAATTAAGGTTGTTTCAAGTACATATAGAAGCATTTATATTATCTTCTGGACATCTCTCCCTGAGTAGAATCTCATGTACAAATGCAATTTATGCCAGAAATCTACTTCTTCTTCCTTGCTTACAAGCAGACTAATCAAGCAGTTCCCTTTACAGCAGTCTCAATCTCTATGTAACATTACAGAAGCAACACTGCACCACTAACTATATAAACCAATTCTTAGTGCTCTATCGATACCTATCCATTTATCAGCTTTATTTTATTTATAATGTACATAATAATTTGTAAACTATATTTTTAAATAAAGTATTTATAATCTTTTTATCAATACCATGCAATCATTTGCAGGATCAAAGGCAACATTAGATTAATCTAACATTTATTCTCGCCGACCTAATAAAGTTGTGAAGGAATCTGTACCAGCTACCTTGTTTTGTTTGAAAGCTATATAAAATTATTTAAAGATTCTTTTATGAACTGGTATGATACTGAAGGTGAAATTATTAATATTAAAGAAATCGGAACAATATGAGAAGCTAAGTTGATTTTAATATTGAGTGTGAGCCTTAAAGCATCTTGTAAAGTTGTTCTTTTATGACCGGAAGATCATAAGTTTGAGTCACGGAAACGAACATTTTTATAAAATGTAAAAGGAAAACTACATATAATTGATGATTCTTCCTTGATCATCTAAAATGGAGAGCCTTGTGTACTAAAGTTTGTCCTTTCTGCCTTATCATTTTTTATTTTAAAGATTGAGATGCTTAAGTAAATATCAAATGTGTCTTAAAAGGGGATAGTTTAAATTGTGAAACAAGTTTATGTTAAAAAGGGAGTGTAGATAATTTCAATTTTTTAAAGAAAATGATTTATTAATTAGAAATAAAGAAAGTCTTAGAATTGAAATATGAATTATTGAATTTTTTTTAAAATATAACGATTATAATTTTTTAATTAAAAAAGTTAAAATAACAAATTAAATGATTGAAAAATTAATAAAAAATAAATTTAATGTAAAAGAATGAATTGTAGCTTTATAATTGAGATGATGGTATAATTACTTAGTAATTTTTTAAAAAATTATCAAATATTTAATTTTTGTATTTGAGTATTTACAATTTTACAAAATTTATAAATATTAAAAATGAGTTGCATTATTTTACAAAATTTATAAATTTTTAATGGGATTCTTACTCAATTATTGTAGTCTTTGTATTAAATTTTTATTTAATTTATTTATTAATTATTTATAACATATAATTAAAAAAATGAATGATTTGAGGTAGGATTAGGAAGGGCCAGGCCACTCCTTCTCATCCTTAACCGCCCAAAAAGTATCACGCCGACAAACTGATTCCCCAACAATTCACCGCCAAAAGACAAACATAGTAAGGTATTACCTACTACAATGTTGTGTGATCGATCGGAGGTTGAGCTCATCAAAGGACAAAACTGACTCCACACCACCAAAAGTTAAAACATAGTAGCTATTATAAATCACGTTGTGATGATTTACGGCTGATTGATCTGATTGATTGATTAGATGCTCGGCTTAAAGGCCCAGTGGGCCTTGCCACATGCTCTATGAACAGCTTCCTGTACTTTTACTTACTGGTAACTCCATCTCCATTGTCCAAGTTGGACAGAACAGACGCTACCTTCCCAATCGCTGCTTTCTAATTCTAAGTGTTACTTTCTTGGTTTGCGGTTGTGTCTAGAGATTACAACGAGTTATAATTGTTTTGTTTTGACAATTCCAACTCAGGGCTTTATTCTGCTTGACTAATTTTTTTTGGGTTTAAAATTAAAAGTACATTTGTTTTAGGTATTGGACTTCGAGCTCGACTGAGCTTGGGATTTTACTTCAAAATGTCAGGCCTTGAGCTCAACTAAGTCTAGACAACTCGAACCTAAGCCCAATTGAAGGCATGATCAAGCTTAGAAAATTAGGTTTGAGGTTCGGTCCAACGTATAGTCAATTCAAACTTAGCTCGTCGACTTCATGTAAAGTCAGGTGAAACTGGGCCGGGCCTGAACCCTTTTGTTATCTCTAGTTGTGTCTAAAATCCAGTCTTGTTAATTATAGTTTAATGTAGATAAAAGTCACGAAATATTCTTAACTTTTTCTATAAATTTTAAGTTAGTTCTTCTTATTATTTGTTATATCATGTTACATTTTAATGTTTTAAATATTCTAATAATACCCCAAATCCTAACAAATGATATCATTTTTACCTCCTCTTTACTCTGCAATGAATAGGAATGGCAATTTCGGTATGGCCCGGTTGGCTACGGGCGAGCCACGGGCCGATTATAGTCGGCCCACCTATTTTGGACAAAACGGCGTCGTTTTGGTCGTTTTATATTTTTCATTAAAAAACATATATACGGGCCGGGCTATAGGCCGATCACGGATCGGTCAGCCCATCGGTGGGCCGGGCCACGTACCGGCCAAATAATCATCTAAGCTAAAAATCCAACATTTTATGGTGATTTGGATTAAGCCAAAGTGGATGTACTCTAGTGTACAAAGCTCTCTGTTTTGTGAAAATCGGAAAAGGATCATCAATATACACAGTCTTCCCTGTATACTTTTTACAAAGAGACTATTTCCAAAATTCGAACCTGGTCACAAGGAAGCAACTTTTGATTCAATTAAGTTAGAATTAATATTTGGCTTTATTTGTGCAAATTAGCTTATTAATTTGATTCAATATAACTAAAGTCATAATCATGGAAACTTTAAGTGATGAAGTTATATTTCAAAGCTAGAAGCTAAATTTAAAAAAAGGTATGCCAATCGTTCACTAAGGTTGAAGACGACCATGGCACAGTTGTTAAAGTTGTATTATTTTTGTGCTGTTTTGTTTCAAGGCAATTTTGTCATTGCTTACTTTAGCTATTCCCCTGTGTCATGGCCCATGCACTTTTTCTTTTATTTGTTTTACCCTTGGTGCTTTTAACGGGCCCCTTTTACTTTAGGAACGTTATTTTAGTAAGTTAAAGATGATAAAGTCTTCCATTCTTTGAACGCAGTCATGAAGTGACATTTTCATGCATTTGAAATTGGGTCTACATGTTTTATTAGGAGAGTATTTGGGAAAACTGTAATATTTTTGGACCACAAGCTATCATATGCATTATGTCATCTTCATTTTAGATCAGCAAACATTGTTAATAAATATATTTTTTATGATTATTATCATTTTTTTGGGCACCACAATAACAATAATTATTATTGTTTTGGCATGATATATTTTGGAACAAACTCATAATTTTAGTTTGTTATGTTTTTGTTTGTATGGATATTAATTATGCCTATTTTATGTGCAATAGGTGTTGCATATATCATGTTTGCTTATGGATTTAGTGATTAATTTTAAATAACTCCAACATTAAGTATACTTAGTTCTTCACTTTGATTAGTTGAAGCGGTACCAAAGTGACTTCTATTGTGGAAACTTTTTCATTGTGAATTATTAATGTATTGGTGTGTCTTTTTGTTCATATGAATAATATGTCAACTCAAAGGAAGACTGTTATTTGGCAGAGATTTATATACGTACATGCTAATGAATGTGTGATGGTTATTAGGTGTCGTTATGAGTGCTAAGTTGGCCCAAATGAAGGCTAAGTAATAGACTGGCTGCTAGCACTAGACACTTTCAAGTTGTTTATGAATAAAGTTGAAAATCAACTTAGTGAAATTATTAAGGCCATAAGAATTGATTGTAGTTGTGAACATTACAAAAGGTACGACAGATAAGGTGAACAATGTTTGGGTCCATTTGCTCGATTTTTAAGTAAGTGTGGGATTGTCCCCTAATACACCATATCGGGTTCTCCAAATGTGAATGGTGTAGAAGTAAATGAAATAGAACCCTTAACTTTACCTTACTTACTACAGGGGAACACATTAAAGACCACAATGTACATACAGAATAGAACTCTTACAAAATATTCAAACATAACCCTTTACGAGTTATGGACAGGTAAGATATCTATCTTAAAGCATTTACACATTTGGAGATGTTTCGTTGAGACAAGGGCCTATAAAATAAATGAAAAGAGACGGAATGCAAGAGTTGTTAATTAGTAGTTATTTTGTAGGATACTCTAAAAGATCGTGGGGATTTAAATTCTATGATCCTAAAATAAAAAAATTCTTTAAGATGGAAAATGCCCAGTTATTTGAGGACGTTGAGTTTGGGAGGAAGATAAAGTAATGAGTTTGTATTTAAAGAAAAGTCAGTCAATGATCCTCTTCCGTAGTTATTGTTGATCATGATCAAGTTTTAATTCCTAACATGATTCAACAACATCCAGTATAAATACATGATAATGTTGAGCATCCTATCTACCAAAATCATCTGATCGTTTCTTAATTCATTGTTTATAAGGAGCACGAGGATGAAACTCAACAAATTTAAATTCAAGTAGAACCAGTGCTTTTAAGAAAATCCATGAGGGAAGTGAGAAGTGCAATTCCATATGATTATGTTGTATTCCTTTAAGAACATGAGGAAAATGTTGACTTAATGGGAGATTATCCACTCACCTTTTATGAAGCAATTAAAAGTTCCAACTCTCATAAGTGGATTAATGAACATGGATGAGGAAATGCAATCCATGAGAGACAACAACATTTGGGATCTTGTTCTATTTCCTAGAGGTGTGAAACCTATTAGTTGTAAATTGATTTTTAAGACCAAAAATGACTCACAAGGCAATGTGGAGAAATATAAAGCTCATTTTGTCTTCAAAGGATTAACTCAAAGGGAAGGCATTGGTTGTAAAGAAACTTTCCCTCTAGTTTTATCGAAAGACTCTTTTAGGACTATTATTGCACTTGTGGTGTATTTTGATCTTAAACTACATTAGATGGATCTAAAGACAATTTCTTAATGGAGATATTAAGGAAACAGTTTATATTAAACAACTAGAGGGGTTAGCTTCCTAGGAAACTAACCAATTGGTTTGTAAACTTAAGAAATCCATTTACGGGCTCAACCAAGCCTCCCGTTAATGGTACCAAAAGTTTGATCAGGTTGTTCTCTCATTTCGCTTTAAAGTGAATGCTTTTGAAGATTATGTGTACCATAAGTTTAGTGGGAGTAGATTCATTTTCTCAATCCAATATGTAGATGATATTTTGCTTGTTAATAGCGAAGTGGAATTACTTCAAGGAACTAAGAGAACTTTTTTGGAGCAATTCAAAATGAAAGATCTTAGTAAAGCATCCTTCATATTAAGGATCTAGATATACTGTGATTATTCACATGAAATTCTAGGAAGATCACAAAAAAGCTATATCGAAAAGATATTGCATCGATTTGGTAGGCAAAATTATAGACCTCATGATACCCCTGTGTTTAAAGGAGATACATTTAGCTTAAAGCAATATCCAAATAATGAAATATAATCCAAGTTTATGTAAAATATCCTTTACGTGTTGGCAGTAGGGAGTTTGATATACGTGCAAGTTTGTATTCACTTTGACCTCATGTATATTGTTGGAATGCTTGACAGATATCAAAGCAATCCAGGAAGATAACATTGGGTAATAGGAAAACAATTTTCCAAATATTTATAGAAGACTAATGATTATATACTCACGTATAAGAGGTCAGACAAACTTGAGATCATTGAATTTTCTGATTCCAATTTTGAATGCCACAACAGTTGTAAATCGACATCTTGTTATATATTTTTATTAGTCAAATGTGTGATTTCTTAGAAGCAAACACTCATTACATATTCCACTACAGAGGCTGAATTTATTGCATATTATAAGGGATTCAATCATGCTATATGGCTATGTAATTTCATTACATGACAATACGAATAGTTAATAGTATTGAAAGGTAACTCAAGTTATATTGTCATAATAACGTAGCAATCTTGTATTCAAGTAGCAATAGGGGCGATTATATATCTAAACGTATAGACATTAAGTTTCTTGTTGTGAAAGAAAGAGTTCATTGTGGTTTTGTTAGTATTGAGTTTATAAGAACAAACTCCGTGATTGTGGATCCGCTTACTAAGGCCAAAGCCTTTCATGAACATGTATCATATATAGGTGTTGATACATTTGATACTATTTAATTTAGTATCAAATGTATTACGTTAAGGAGGCTGAATTTATTGCATATTATGAGGAATTCATGCTATATGGCTATGCAATTTCATTACACGACAATACGAATAGTTAATAGTATTTAAAGGTCGCTCAAGTTATACCGTGATAATAAAGTAGCAATCTTGTATTCAAATAGCAATAGGATCTCTTATATATTTAAATGTATAGACATTAAGTTTCTTGTTGTGAAAGAAAGGGTTCATTGTGATTTTGTTAGTATTGAGTTTATAAGAACAAACTCCATGATTGTGGATCCGCTTACTAAGGCCAAGTTCTTTCATGAACATGTATCTTATATAGGTGTTGATACATTTGATGCTATTTAATTTATTACCAGTTCATATTGTGTTCTTTATGCTTGATACTAAATTTGATGTCATGAAATTATTGGAATATTCAAATTTTTCTCCAGTTTTATAAGGTTTACTTTGAAATCTGATCTCATTTGGTTAAAGTTGGACCAGTTTGAAATAAGTATGTATAGATCACATTACGTGTAATTTCTATGATATACATCATCATTTGATTTGTCATTTAAATCAATGCATGAAATCATGATGGGTTTAGTTGCAAAACAGACAACGATTGCCCCTTTCGTCCTTCTATTGTTGAAACTAATGGGCCAGATCGATTTAGATGGCATATCTTCATTTTTATACATATCAAGATTGGTTATAGAGATTTGTATATGATTGGTGGGTTGGTTGTGTGAATACGTGAATGTGCGTTGTAAGTGGGAGATTGTTAGAATTTTAAACTATGCACCATATGCAATATATAATTACAAAAGCATATAGGCATGTAGATGTACACAAATTGTAGTAAATAATCATATACATATCTTTATTATAAAGTTTAAAGACCTAATTAAACAGATCTAATTTTATTTGAGGGTCCATGTCATCTAATATAAAAGTTTGGAGATTAATATATAAACATGTTTAGAATTATTAAGATGTAATTAACAAGTTAATGATGGGCTAACTTAGTAATTACGCCCATTAGATTTTTTAAATAGTTGCAGTCCCTAATTGACGTATTAGAACAATTTTTATGATTGTTCTAATACTTCTTTCGTTTTTGCTTACGGATTCAAGCACACTTACGCTATATTTCTTCTTCTCAAATGATCTTCTAGAAGAGATTCATTTCCAAGTTTTTATCAAACATAACATAATAAAATTTAAAATATTTATAGACATAACAATAGTGATGTAAATTTAAAGAATTGAAACATAGTACGTTTTAATATATGTAGTCTTGTAAATGTCGATAATAACTCTTTGACGAGAAATTTTGAATTAAATTTAATAAAGTTAAAATTTGTTTTTTGACAAAAAAGAATTTGATTGATTGAAATTTAAATTAAATTTTATAAGAAATATAAAGTTAATAAATGTCAAAATTTTCAAAGATATTCAAAAAGGATTTACACCAAATTGACGATTGTCTCATCTTTTTCAGTACATTTTGAGCTTATTTTCTTGGTTTATGTTGGACTTAGGCTTGGAGGCCTATCACTAATGTCACGTGCCGAACTTACAAGCCCGTTTGAGTTCGCTTCTTTAAATTGACCTTCTTGTTCATGTATCTAATAGCGCAGTGACGGATCATTCAATGACTAGAAGACACAGCTTAGGGTTTTGACCATTATTATAAGTTTATTTAGCGGATTAATTTTAATTTATAATTACTATTTAGATATGCTTTGGTTAAAATGCCCACAACACTCTACTTTAAAAAATTAAAGAATTGCAAATTTCGACCGAATATAGTTTATAATTTCGGAATTAATATGTTTAAAGTATTAATATTATTAATAATGATTAAATCGAGATTTTTAGTTTAAAATTGAGTTTAATTACAATTATATTAACTTATTGATTATGTTAAACCCAACCAACTTTTCATAATTAGTGGATTTTTATTTATCAATTTGATTAATTTAAATATTCAAAATTTGAGTATAATTAAAATTAGGCTTAGGAATGTCAATGGGCTGACTGCAGGCTAAGGTGGCCTGCGGCCCGCCCCGATCATGGGCTGATCGGCCCGTGGTCAACTTACCATATATATTTTTAAAAGAAAAACATTAAAAATGATTTTGAAGTAAAGGTTCGGCTGCCTGGTGGACCCGTGCTTGGCTTGACCTCTGCTCGTGGCTTGGTCGAGTCGACCAAGGTCAGCCCATGGCTAAGTTAATTCCGGTCAAAATCGAGCAGGCAAGGCAAAATTTGAAATCACTAATTAGACTAAATATGC
>JANQAP020000017.1:1010596-1029219 GCA_026874005.2 Erythroxylum coriaceum
AATAATAATAATTAATAAATAAATAGATTAAAAAATTATAATTTAATACATACTTTTAATCGATTTAACTTTTATTTAACTATTTAAAAAATTGCTACTTATAATTTTGTTTCGGTTTTTAAAAAATTGATTCTTGTGTGATATGCGATATAAAAGTATTAATTACTTATATAATAATTTAAATAAGATTTATATCTTTTATTTTTATATAAATTATATTTAAAAAAAGAGTTTATATATAAAGATTAACTAGATGAAGAAATTAGTCGCTTTTGGTTTCAGTGGAGATAGGCTGATGAAGGGTTGAAGACATTGCTGCCTCTTAATAGCTCTGAAATTTAGAACGGAACCATGCATTGAACTCCATTTGTAGAAGGAAGAAACCTGTCAGGCATTTTGTCGAACACCTCCTATTCAACAGACGCGGTCAAGAGTGTCGTTGACTGGAGGAGCCATGCAGAGGGAATTCTCAAGCAATGTATAAATTATGTATCTAAACCAGCTTTATCTTCCTACCCTTGATTTATTTTATAGTTCTGAACCCATACTTTTAATCAAACTCAAGATCGAGTAAATTACTTCCAACCGTTATGGAGTCCTACGCTTCTCTACTGGAGAGAACCAGAGTACCCCAACCTTCTATCCAAAAATTCGCTGTTATCTCTATCTTCTCTAAACTCCGATCCGCACCTAGTTACTTGGACCCGGACTCCGCCCCCGGAAGAGACGCCATTGCTCAGTGTCTCAACTCCTCATCTCCGCCCGTCGTCGACCAATCCGTTCGCGAGCTCTGCTGTCTCGTGGCGGACTTCAAGTTGGACCTTTCTCGAGGTTTGCTGGAGCTACAGTCCGCGCTTGAAGGGTCGGACCCCAAGTTTGTCAGTTTGTTTGTTAAGGGACTGGGGTTTCTTATCCGGCTCGGGTTTAAGAGGAAGCATGGGTCTTGGCGGTTTGGTGCTCCCGAGAATCACCCTTTTGTCAAGGTTAGTGAATTGATAAGTGGGGTTTTAGAGTTTAAGCTGGTTCTCGCTAGTTTGCTCCTTCTTCTACTTATTTTCGAAAATGAGTTGATATTCAGTTTACTTGTTTCCTGAATTGTTGCTTGTGTTGTTGACGAATTTGATGGTTGATTATATGTGGGTTGTTTATGGATTGCAGATTTTGTCGAGCAGAGTTGAAGTTCATTCTGAGTTGGTCCACCAAGTTCTACTCCTTATGGCACAGAATAGGGAGTTGGGAATGGTGGAAGTTTCTGAATTCCTGCGACCCTTTCTTAATTTTTCAATTCTTCGAGTACCTTTTTCAGATTTATCAGCATCTTTATTTTTAAGGGAGCTTATATCATCAATGGCATCTTTTTGTTGTTCATATCCTTGTGAGGCCATTCCAGTTCTTAAACTACTAGCCAGAAGCATTTCATATCTACCGCACAAGAACTTAGATGTCAGTACACTTGTTTACCGATGTTGTATTCTTGGTATATTCAGCGTTGTTTTACTGGTTTAACTGTATTGGCATGGTAATGCAGGAACTTAGGAACTCAAGTTATTACCTAGAAAGCGTTGTTGATGCTTACACAGTAGTTTTGAAACTGTTGGTTGGAACAGGATTGGTATGATTTAAAGCTTTGGTTTTGAGTGTTTGTAAACGAGTTTGCAACTCGAGGATAATTACTCCATCATCTGCATGTTATAATTGTTCATATCTTTTTTGATATGTTAGTAGCTGGTAGCTGTGGCTCAAAAGCTTGGTGTGAAACTGTCAGAGGACATTCTTTCCCTATTGACACACCTTCGTGGGCATTCTGGTGGCATTGAGCTAATTGTTGAACTTGTCAAACGGTTACTTGTTGTCCAGGAAGATCTTGCTTTGCAATATGTCCCTGAGTTATCGTCAGTGATGCTGTCTCTGTTTATTGTCCTCATTGAATCTGAACTTGAACACGATCAACTCTCTTTATTGAAGCTCCTAACCTTTCTTATAAAGTGGAAAAGGAAAAACAGTATGTTCACTCTATCCATGTATATAGGATAAAAAAGCACTCGAATAATATATTCTGGTTTGCTTTTTTTTTTTTTGATTGATCGATCATTTTATGAGTTTCTTTTCATCAATTATATATATATGGTGCACTCACATTTCTGATTATTGTATATGCCTCTTAGGCATCCAAGGTGCCTCTTCATTTGTCTATTAAAAATACTTGTAGATGCCTCATCTAATAATTTTAATGGTTATTTTCTTTCAATCCTGAACAATTGGTTGCTTTGTTTATTTGCCTTCAAACTTTGTGCTTTCCATTTATCCGTAGAACAAGTTTGAAACATTTAATCTCTGTTCTCTATTAGTACTTTGATGACTTTCCCATCATGTGCATTATTGTTACTTTACCCTGTGGGACACTGCTGAATGTTTATAGTGATTTACTTATTTGCAGCAAATTTGGATGATATTACTAAAGCTGCTTTGGATGAAGAGCTCTTATTTATGTTTCCTGTCATCAACCTTATGTCATCTGCTTCTAGACCTGTTAAGGGAGCTGCATCTGATTTAGTTGTCATGTTAGAGCATCTCCTAGTACAATTGTTGAGACATCCAAGAATTGAATTATCCAACAAAGGAAGAACCCAATCCATTGGCTCACCTGGGCTTCTGGTTTATAGGCTTCTGCAACATCTTTGGTTTCAGGCATGTAGCTATCTCTATCCTCTTAATGTCAGATATTCAATCACTTTTTTACAGGGTTTTGCTAGTTTTTCACCCATACAATGTATGCTTCCTATTTGTTGTTTAGACCCAGAAAGAGAAAGATTTTTCATTGATGTTTAAGAACATATTTCCATAAAATGGCTTAGGTGTCAGCCTTCATCACAATGTTGTTAAATAAAAGAGAAGAGTGCTCTTAGTTATTACCTATATATCTACTATTGTTGCATAAGATGAGGAGAGTGTTGCAAAGTTACCAACCACATTCATCTAGTTGGGACATGGCTGCTTGAGTTTACTTTAAAGGAAAATTTATTAGCTATTTGACTATCCTATGATTTAGTTCTCTCAACATTTTGACTACTTTGTTTCTCAGGATCAATTTTTGCAGTCCAGTTTTTTCATAAATTTGGCTTCTGGGTGTAAAACTAGTGTCAAAGGCATACACAATGAGCCAAATCCTTGGGGTTCTCAACTAAGAGAACACTCTTTGCATATCATTGAAAGGAGGAAGTCCTCACATCCTATTACTCGGTCTCAAGAAATGTTTTTGGCTGGTGAGGCCCCAAATCCTATGTTACTTGTATCCTTCTTTCATTGCAAGAGTTCATTATATCATAATAATGCAATTCAATATCATAGAAATGCCTCCACTACTCTCTGCAATTAATGGAGTTCTGGTGATGCATCAGTCATCGGGGAATACTGCAGTAGATTTATTGGCTGCTATTGGTGTTATGGATCCGAAGCAGGGAGTTCCACTGCTACTATGCATTCTATTTTACTGCAACATTTTCACCAAAAAGGATTTTAATTGCCGGAATCTAGTGGTTAGTTATTCTAGTATGAGAATGCCATTCTTCTCATTTGGTGGCTTTCATTTACTCTCACTCATTTTTTGATTTTTTAAATTGATCTGTCTGACAGCCAAGACTTTTAGAAGTGCTTCCATCACTTGCTTCGAATTCCGTGATGATTCCACTTGTGGTTCAGACTATCCTGCCAATGCTTCAAAAGGATGGAAATGCGTAAGTACTCCTTGATTGTTAATGGCCTCACTTTCATTTCTTTATTCAATACTCATTACTGTGTTGGATTGAATAACAGGAATCAATTGAGAATAATTAGTCCGTGCTCTGGTCTTGTTTATTGCTTTAATTTAGAGTATACCATTCATCCTAAGCATAGTGAGGATTATGATTCAATGAACTTTGCCATTGCCCAGATTGTGTACGATAGAGCTTGTTTGCTTAGGAGATCAAATTGATGTCATAATTTTGAGTCACTATCTAAAATTGAAAAGATCTACTCTAAAGGACAAAATGTTTTTTGGTTGTTTCTGTTTATGATTCTTATTGTTTTTGACTATGCTTTGTGTTTATCATCTGCAGAGTGTTGTTTGCAACAGGGGTTCGTTTACTTTGTCAAACGTGGGAAATCAATGACCGTGCCTTTGGGAGCCTGCAAGTATGTTCTTACTATGCTGCTTATTAATAGTGTCATGTTTCTTTTTATGCTATTAGGTACTGGAACTATCTTTTGGAAGAAAAAAGGAAAAATAAGAAACAACATGCATGCAGCAATATGCTCGATTTTGTTTATAATGTGCTTAATAATATGCAGGCGGTATTACTTCCACAAGTATTCAAGGAGTTGAAGTATGAGAGAAATATCTGTATAAGTTTTGCTGCCTCGGTTAGGGATGTTTGCAGGAAAAACCCTGATAGGGGTGTGGACCTTATTTTGTCTGTTTCGGTATGGGGAAAATGAACCTGGTTTTTATATTTAGATATTCATTTTCTGGTAATCCATGCATGCTTCTTTTCAATCGCATGTTCTTTTCTTTCTCAATAACAGGTATGCATTGAGAGCCAGGATCCTATTATTCAATCTCTTGGTTTTCAAAGCCTTGCTCATCTTTGTGAAGCTGATGTGATTGGTAATGACAATTGCCCTATGAAACTAAAGGATGATTTATTTCATTTTTCAATCCATGTATGGGTTCAGTATAGACTTGAAGACACATTTTATTTGATTGTCTCAATATCTCCATGCAAGCTGATAGTAGTGGTTTCAATAAATTTCTTGCAAGACCATTTGGGAAATATGATAGTGCAATTTCTTTGAGCATCTCATCCAATAGTATCATAGGCAAGAGTTGCCAAGTATCTTAGATAACGTTAAGGCCTGCTTAGCTTTGGCTTTGATAGTCATCCTTTGGCTAGGGAAAGCAAAGTTCGTAGTTCCTTTGGCAGGGAATATGACAAGTATCTAGGTCCTTGGCCTAATTTTTGTGGTTGAAGGAGGATTCTCATCACTTTCTGCATATCTCTAACTTCATGTTGAAAACTTTTCTTTCTGCTTATGCAACTAAGTATGCAGAGCTATTTGCAAAACTTAGGAAGAGCTATTTGAACTATTCCTTTTCTGCAGAAATGTTTATGTTTTCCCCCTAAGCAACAGTTGGAAAATTACTTTGTTTCCTAGAGCAAAAGTTACAGTGTTCATCTCCAAGCAATTGTATTTTTGTTTGCATGGTTCTGAAATAAGTTGTGATGTATATTAAAATTATGCTAGTTTCCTAACTCTCAATTTGTTGTCTGTCTAGATTTTTACACTGCTTGGGATGTCATCGAAAAACATGTTCTGGACTACTCCACACACCCTGTTCTGGCCCAAAGGTGAGCATTTTGTAGTATTTGTTGATTGTTAGGATTATGGTTTATTTCAAATATTTCAACATCTGCCAACGCCTTAGTAAAAGCTCAAGAGGGTGGGCTGAGCTAGGCTGAACTTTCAAATTGCCAGTATTACTGGCTATTTTATAGCCATGTTTAGACAGTTTTCAGTGTCATCATTATATCTGACTGACGACTAATTCTTCTGATTGACAGTTTATGCCTTCTTTTGAGATGGGGTGCCATGGATGCTGGAGCATATTCAGAAATTTCAAGAAATGTTTTACAAACTTTGTGGGTCGTTGCTTCCTCCAGACATGTTGATTATGTGGACCAATGGACAAAGGCAAGGGTTATTGCATTTGAGGCCTTAACCCAATATGAGGTAAATTTTCTGAGTTTGAAGGCATATCCTTTGGAACTTTTCCTCTGGTTTGATAACTTCAGTCCTTTGACATCTATAACAGCAAATGGATG
Source organism: Erythroxylum coriaceum (assembly GCA_026874005.2). Taxonomy (NCBI): domain Eukaryota; kingdom Viridiplantae; phylum Streptophyta; class Magnoliopsida; order Malpighiales; family Erythroxylaceae; genus Erythroxylum; species Erythroxylum coriaceum. Next base: position 1,016,458 of record JANQAP020000017.1, read on the forward strand.
AGGTACTATGCTTTATTATGTCTTAATTTCATCCATATTTAATGTTGTGTTCTTAAGGTTCCAGACCTAGTAAGTGGAATTCCAGATTTCAAGAAAGCAAACACGGATTTGTTTTTGAGTGAGACAAATCTTGATGTACTTAAGGCCATGGAAGCATTTGAAGTCAAAATCATAGACCATGAACACATGTAAACAATGTATTTGATTTTCTGTTTTATGTGATAGAGTTTTGCAGTACCTGATATCAAATAGTTCTATTTTCTTCAGGAATCGGCGAAGACTCATAAAGGATAAAAAGGTTGCAGGAAACAAGGTTGAGAAACTGCTAGATGTCTGTCCTCAGGTCCTCTTCCCTTCAGGTATAATAACATATGCTGTGCAGTAAGAATGCATACTATTTTCCATTTAGTTTCTCGTATCGGGTCAAAGAACAATGAGAAGACTAAGATATTTCTCTGCATGTGGTCATGGCATCTTTGGTTGGCAGTGGGAGTTTCAAGTTTAGCCTTTTAGTACCGATTGACACAATTGAGGAATATATTTGAAGGACTTCTGTAAACCCTTTGTTCATTTTCATTTCATTTCCTGCACACTCATCTATTAGAGGAGCATTACCACTTGGCGTGGACAATTAGGAGAACAAGAACATAAATTCCCTTTAGCCACGGCATGTTATATAGCTGTTGCAATTCCATCATGCAACCTATGTAGCTTGTGATTATGCTTTATAACTGCAGGTGGAAAACGTAGTGCTGGACAACTACCTGGTGCAGCTCTATTATGCCTTTCCTTTAACCCTAAAAATTTGAATAACCAAGGAAGGGTATGATAAGTCACATATTGAAGTTATATTCTCAATTATTGACCAATATTTCAAGTCTTCATCGCCTATTTCAGGTGTTGCAAGATGTTCATACTGTTTATCAGAACACATTGTTGGATATAGCTGCTTCTCTTCAACTTTCTAGAAACATCTTCATCGCCCTTCTGTCGCTACAATCATGGAAATCGTTCATGAGTCGATGGATGAAGGGTTATAGTGCAACCATTGATGCTAAAGTTTCTTCTGTAGCATCTGATAAAATGTCAAAAGTGGCTAATGATATCCTGAAGGTGCATATTTTGTCTTTCATTCTCTCATAATACCCTTTCTTCACCTCTTTTCTGACTTCTTTGCCAGCATAGGCAGTTTTGGGTTTTGGGTTTTGGGTTTGGGTTTAGGTGCAATGTTACTGTTTCATGTCCTGCAGGTTTTGTTGCAACTTGCTGAAGAATCTATACCAAGATCTGCTGAAAATATTGCACTGGCAATTGGTGCACTCTGCATGGTAAGAGATATGTACAGTGCAAATTTCTTGCTATAACTTTCTGGTCACCGATTCCTTTTAATGTGAGAGATGTCTGAGACCAAGGTGAATTTTTGTGTGAATGTTGTTATGGATAGTATATTCTGCTAAACCTAGGCAATCTAATCATCCTTTCTAGTCAGAGCAGTATTTTCTTTGCTATATACGTACCTACTGAAGTTCTACTGCTAAGACAATCGAACTCTGGCTGCGCAAGATTCCTTCTACCCCATCTTCTTTGGTGAAAACCTATTAATTGATCATCTAACTCTTTTTACCATTGGTATAAGTTTCTGTGCCTTTTAAGGAATGAAGTATCTTTATTGGATGCTTTGCCGGCTATTTGCAGGTCTTGCCTCCATCTGCTCATACTGTCAAAGCCGCTGCTTCGAAATTTCTATTAAATTGTTTGTTCCAGCATGAACATGAATTCCGCCAATGGACGGCTGCAATATCTCTTGGATTAATATCAAGTTGCCTGCATGTAACTGATCATAAGCAGAAATTCCAAAATATTAATGGACTTATGGAGGTAGGAAGATATGTTATTTGTAGATGTTTCTATAGGTTTCAGTTCATGTTCAGAAAGCTCTGAGGAATGAGGGTGTTCTTATTTTCTTTTCCTATATATGTGTGTGTGCACTGATTGAGAGCATGTGCACGCAGGTTTTGTGTTGCAGCAAAAGCATTCTTGTGAAAGGAGCATGTGCTGTTGGCTTAGGCTTTTCATGCCATGATCTTGCCAGGAGGATTCAAACTTCTGATAACACTCATTTGGAGAAAGAAAAGTTGAAGATTCAGGAAGTTGACATGCTAGGAAAGATAGTCAAGACATTAATTCTAATGATAAGTCCTTTTTGTGAAGCCTCATATCATACTCTAGAGGCTCTGCTTGAATATTTCCCTAAAGCCAGTGATGAAACCAAGATTGAGATAGGTTCTGAATGTTTGTTTGAGAAGTGTGATCTGGAGGAAGATATCTGGGGTGTTGCTGGTCTTGTCTTTGGGGTGGGAAGTTCTGTTAGTGCCCTATACAGAGCTGGGGCACATAAGGCCATGAGAAAGATAAAAGACTTGATAATATCATGGATCCCACATTTAAACACGAATTATCCTAGTAAAGGATCAGATAAATTTTTGTCTGTCGGGTCGTGTCTTGTACTTCCAAGTATTGTTGCTTTCTTCCAGAGGGTGGAAATGATTAGTGATAATGAACTAGGCGAATTGATGAACGGTTACAGTGAGCTCATATCTGAGTTGACATCTGTGAAAATGTCTGGTGCTTTCCACCAGAGTTTGTTATTGGCATCATCTGTTGGAGCAGGAAATCTTATTGCTTGCATTTTAAATGAAGGTGTCTACTGCGTTGAATTTGAACAAATAAAAAATTTCCTAGACTTGTTCAGAAAATGCTATTCTAATCCTCATCCCAATATTGTGCAACTGGGTGGGATGCTTGGAGTAGTTAATGCTATGGGAGCTGGTGTAGGGATTTTGGTTGATGGCCATTTTTTTTCTTCCTCAGCAAATACTGGTCCTAAAAAAATGGTTGGTTAATATCTTCTTTTGTCTTTCTAGTTAAGCATGATAGGCACCATGGACTTACATATGTAACAGGATTTCCATATGCTTGGCAGGAATCAAGTTATATGATAGGTCCTTTGCTTTCGAGCCATGTTTTTGAACCACATTTGACGACCTTGATACAAGAGATGTTTCTCGTTGCACAGAATTGTGATGACATCCAAATGCAACAAAATGCATCTTGGGTTCTTTCATTCCTTCGAAATCATTTATGGTCCAAGAAACTCGGTACTACTGAAAGTAGTGCTCAGACTAATGTTGCTGATCCAAAAACAGTTTCTCACAGTTTTTCAGAGGACAGTTTAGTCATGAAGCTCTCTGTCTGGCTAATGCATCGTAACTATACTGGGGTATGGCTTAGAGATTATGTTATGATGCTTATCTTTGTTTTGTTCCTGCAGATTAGCTAACTTATAATATGTTGGATCTGCCATTCACCTAAAATTGAAAACATGGTCACAAAATAACATCATCCTTGACACAGTTGAAGCTTTATCTGACCGTAAGCAACTATTAGAGAGGTCATATAGTTTGATATTTTTAGCTGTTAACTTGTAGATGTGCTCTGGCTGCTATGTCCAAAAATGCTACTAACTTGTCGACTTCTCAGCTCTTTAAGTTAAATGATGCCTCTGTGTTAAAATTATCCTTTTTATTGACAGATAAAAAGAACTGTTGTTTTTCCCATAAATTTGAGGTGATAAATCTTTTGAAATACTTTGCCTTCTGATTTTCCAGGAAGATCAAAATTTGGACGTTGGAACAATAATAACTGTCCTAAGTTGCCTCTCACAAGCTCCCAGACTGCCCATTGTAGATTGGGGATCGGTTGTTAGACGCTGCATGAGATATGAGGCTCAAGTTTCTGAGTTTTTGCGACCCAATTCAGTTCTTAAGCAGAGAACCCTTAGGCAGGAGTGTCTGAAATTCTCAATGGCTCATGCAGACCAGCTTGAGCCCCTCCTAACTTTTCTGGATGAGCTTACTGACTTCTCAAGATTCAGCGCATTAGGCATAAATATGCAGTCTTTTTTACTTCTCCATCTTGCTGGCCTAATAAAAATATTCTCAGGTTCTCGGCTAGAGAAGTTGTTCTGTGATATTGCCGATTTCTTTACTTCATATAATTCATTCCAAGTGTATAACCCTGACGAGAGGAGCTCATTGAGAATATCATGCTGGAAGGGTCTTTACCATTGTCTAGATGATACTTCTCTTAATTGTTTAGATTCTATGTCAAGTGTTGAGAAGTGCATACAAGTGTTGTTTCAGTTGTTGCCTGTTTCAGAATCTACTGTTACCATTGAAGCAGATCTTCCCATCTGTGGAGAAGAGTGGTCAGAGGTAGTTAAATGCCTATCAAAGGCTAAGGAAGAGTGGTTATTGGATTTCCTCCTGGTAAACATACTCTCCGTTCTACCTTGTTCTTCGTATATTCTTTGTGGTACTCTTCATGCATTTTGAGTTTGCGTAATTATCAACTTAAATCCGGTGAAATGATTGAAGTAATTGAAATTTATTCCTCATATCTTTCAAGTCTCATCCACTCAATAATTGTTGAAATACGTCCAACAGGTTGGGATTAAGAGAGCTGAATTGAGTTGAATTTAAGTGTCAGTGCTTTACAGTTTATACTTCTTTCCTCAATGAATCCTCCCTATCAGGTTTCCCCGCTGGATCTAACACAAGGAGATGACCTGACTACTGAGGTCCTTAAGAAGCTTCTAACAATGGCCAAGCTTGTAAGAATGGGTTCCATCCCGTTGATGAAGCTTGGAATATTAAAGGCCTGGCTACTGAACTCCAAATCACGAGGTAGGTTGCTCCATGTGGTGAACTTGACTACTATGAACAAATCAGCAAACTTAAAAGTGTTAATGATGTTAATAAACAAATAAATTAGTTCATTGCCTCTATCTTTGAGCTATACCTTGTTTCATGCCTATGTTTTCATGGTTTCAGGCATTTGGAATCTGCTTGTTGAAGTCGTAGCAGCTCTGCAATTTGCAGAGGGAAGTGTCAAAAGTCAGTGGCTTGTTGATGCAGTAGAAATTAGCTGTGTCTCAAGTTATCCTTCTACGGTATACACGTCTAGTTTCCTACCAAAACTGAATGGCAATTGCTTCTGAATTTGTATAGTAACATAATGCGATCTAACCATGCCGTTACTTATTTCCTACGACAATTTCTGCTAGATTTTCCTAAAACTCCTCATCAAATAAGGAAGCACTATAAGAAGCAACTTATTTCTATGCAAGTAGAATACTGCTATGTTCCGTTCACTTTCGGTTGTCTGGATAAGACGATAAGTGCCGTTGTATAACATTTGCCACCCAGTCTGATGCTTTCTAATGAGTGCTCTTCTGCTACAGGCACTACAGTTTGTTGGTCTGCTATCTGGTAGCTGTTGCAAATACATGCCTCTCCTAACTCTGGATCAACTCACTGTGTTGAGCGATCTTCCAGTTACGCTTACCTCTCTCCTGAGCGAGCCAAACTGGGAGCATGTTGCAGAATCCATAGTTTCTAATCTCTGGGCATCATCCGAACGAATTTACTCCTGGGTTTCAGGCACAGGATTCCTTGATGATACACTCATTACACAGCCTATTGACGAAACAGAACGTGAAATGGCTGCATTTCTATTGCAAGTCATGCATCAAGTTTGTGTTACTTTGAAAGAGCACTTGCCTCTGGAGAAGCAACTTAGACTTGCAAACATGGCAGTCAGTTGAAGCTCATAAGCCAGTAACTTACCTGATACTAGAACATCAAAGCAACCATACCAGCTTTTGATTTTTGGGCCTGAAATGGCTGAGATCAGACCTACCAACCACACCTGTAAATTTTCTTCCGGAATGTATGTACATCTACATCTTTTCTTCCAATTTTACTCTCACTGGCACAAATTCTGTTGTTGTCTGAATTTTCCTATTCTCAACTAAAGATGAGAAGTCTGTGACTTGAATGATCGCATAACTAGATTTTAAGTCAGATTTGAATTTGAGATGGAATTTTAATAAAATGATATTATTTTTACCTGTATTTTAATAAGACTCGAAAAATTAAGATAATTTTGTAAATTAATTACAAATTAAAATAAAAAATTTATAATTAAGTAAATTTATAACGCAGATGACTTCTTCCACCTGTTGCCGTAACGAGAGAAATGCAATCCAAGTACAGAATCCTGTCTTAAACCCTAACGTGATTATCTTCAACTAAATAGCTTGTTCTTGCTCTTCCCCTTTCGGATTCCTCATTCTATCCGTGTTTCATTCCTTGTATGGTCAACTGATGAGTAAAGTTCTAACTAGAATCCCCAGAAAATTAATACTTCTTGAATCCAATGGACCATACTATCAGAAAGTTGTACCAAAATCGTCGCTTTCTTCCTTTTCGTCGTCGTCATCATCATCTCTTCAAACTATAGTTGGTTCAGACTCTACGTCTCTCTCAAGCCCTCTTTATCATTTCCTACCAGAAACCCAGAACCCCAATAACGTGGTGAATCTTATTTACTCATCTCTCAAACGAGATCGTACCAATTTGGCCATCCTCCAGACCGACTTAAAAGGGATCCTTTATCATCTGGATACAAATGGGATATCGAGGGTTTTGTTGAGATGTCAGGCTGATTCAATTTCAGCAATTACGTTCTTTAATTGGGTCAAAGAGGATCTGGGTTTAAGACCGAGCTCCTATAATTATGGTCTTATCATTCACATACTGGCTTGGTCTAAGGAGTTCACACAGGCTATGAAATTCTTGATTGAATTGGTTCAGTTGGTTAAAGATCGCTCACCTGAAGAGGATGTGCTTCGAACTCTGGTTTCTTGTTGTGAAGATTGTAACTGGGACCCTGTTGTTTTCGACATGTTAATTAAGGCTTATGTGAAAGTAGGTATAACTGAACAGGGTTTCAGAACATTTGTGAAGATTGTGGAGTTTGGTTATGTTCCTAGTGTGGTTGCATGCAATTCTCTTCTGAATGGGTTGTTGAAACTGAATTCCTTTGGACAATGTTGGAGAGTATATGATGAGATGGTGACGATTGGGGTTCATCCAAATACGTATACCTTCAATATTCTGACTAATATTTTCTGCAATAGTGGGGATGTTGATAAGGTAAATGAGTTTGTGGAAAGGATGGAAGAAGAAGGTTTTGAGCCAGATATTGTGACATATAATACTCTGATTACTACTTACTGTAGAAAAGGAAGATTGGAAGATGCATTTTATTTGTATAGGATCATGTACAGAAGGAACGTTTTGCCAGATTTGGTTTCATATACTGCACTAATAAATGGCCTGTGTAGAGAAGGGAAGATGAGAGAGGCTCATCAACTATTCCACAGGATGGTTCACAGAGGCCTGAATCCTGACATTGTGACTTATAATACCCTCATCTCTGGTTACTGCAAGGAAGGAAAGATGCAAGAATCAAGATCATTGTTACATGAAATGATAGCAAGTAAGATTTGCCCTGACAATTTTACTTGTCAGGTTCTCCTGGAAGGATATGGGAAAGAGGGTAAGCTACTTTCAGCTTTGAATTTGGTTTCGGAACTTGAGAAGTTCCGTGTTCCAATCTCTCGAGAAGGTTATGATTATCTGATAGCATCCCTCTGTAAAGATGACAGGCCATTTGCAGCAAAGAGTCTTCTGGAAAGAATCTCTAAGCTTGGTTATGTTCCTGACGAGGAAATCTATAGTGAACTCATCATTTCTCTATGCAGAACTGATTCTGGAACAGAGGCGTTACTCCTCAAAGCTGAGATGGTTCACAGAAATTTGAAACCTAACATTGCCGTGTACAGGGCTTTAATAAGCTGCTTGTGTAGAATAAATCTTAGCGATGAATCTGAAGCTTTACTCAAAGAAATGGTTCGAAACAGTGTGCAGCCAGACACAGAAATCTGCAGGGCATTAGTGCAAGGCTACTGCAAGGAAGGGGACGTTGGTAAAGCAGAATCATTTCTAGAATTATTTGCCAAGGAATTTCAGATACTTGATATTGAGAGTTACAATACACTCGTCAGAGAGCTTTCAGAGGATGTTGATATGACTGAATTAATGGCACTGCAAGATAGAATGCTGAAAGTGGGATTTGTCCCAAATGGCCTGAGTTGCAAGTACATGATCCAAGGTTTACGGAAAACAACAGAACTAAAGAGCAACAAGCTTCTTCTAGAATGAGGCATGGAATTAAGCTTCTTATTAACTGATGACCTGAAGAATGCATGAGCAACATAAATGGTGTACAATTGAGAGGGCTTGGCAAGGTACAGAAGACCTCAATTCTCCCAATACTCTCACGAAGCCGCAATATTGCAATCGCAATCCGGACTGTTATGGCAATTTGTCACATTGGAATCACATTTTCATAATTGCATCGGTATCGTTCACAATCGTCCGTGATTGCAATATAACCCTAGACACAGGTAATGATGGTAGAAACCAATCAACCATTGGAGCCTCCTATATTTGGTGGATACAAGAGACCAAAGAACAGAACATGATGTCAGTTCCCAGGTTTTCCTAAGATAGTAAAGGTCTCACCTTGTAAACATGTCTTGTAAGTGAAAAGTACTTCTAGTAATTTATATGGAAGGAAATTTAACAGACATGTAAGTTGCAAGCATTGAGCATGAGAAAAGATCAGAACTTGAAATGGGAAATTCGTTATACAACTCTTTTTTGGGTCTTTGAAATTCAGTTACACAGATATTGAAGCAGTACAATTCGCTGTATCGATCTCCTAAAGAAACAGTAGAAATTAATCTAAATCGTAACCTCAAAAGGAAAATAAAATCACCATTTGAATTCTAAGCAATGGAAACCTTAGCACCAGCATCTTCAAGTTGTTTCTTGGCATCCTCGGCCTCATCTTTAGATACTCCTTCTTTGAATTTCTTAGGTAAACCTTCAATAAGGTCCTTAGCCTCCTTCAAAGCCAAGCTCGTCAACCCCCTAACGGCCTTAATCACCGCAATCCTCGCATTACTTGGCACTTCCTCGATAACGACGTCGAACTCGGTCTTCTCCTCCACAACAGGAGCCTCGGTGTCAGCTCCGGCGCCAGGAGCGACAGCAACGGCGGCGGGGGCGAAGGCCGCAGCGGAGACGCCGAGTTTGTCCTGAAGGTAATCGACCAGCTGGCGGGCTTCCTCGAGAGTGAGGGAGGAGATGTCTGCGCCGAGCTTCTCGATCTTCTCCGGTGCGGAGACGGCGGAGATTGGGCGGAGACGGCGACAGTGGTGGTGAGAGAGGGAGAGGAAGTTAGAATTGGAAGGGAAGTTGAGGAGGAGAGGAGAGGATTTGGCGAGGGAGGGTGCAGAGTAAGGTAGTGGTGGTTTTGAAGAGAAAGTTGCTGCTCCTGATGACGCTGTTATCGCCATTTTTGCTTTGATTTGTTGTAAGAAGAGGAAGCAGAACTGAAGAAGCAGAAGCTGGAATGCTACTGGTGGATACATAATGGAGCAAAGGATAAGAAACGTTGAATTGACCAAAATGCCCTTTGTGGCTGAGAGTATGTACAGTATTAATGTGTCGTATGGAAATGGGCAGAAAGTAAAAAAGTAACATAATTTGGGGCATTCCGAGAATCGAACTCGGGACCTCTCGCACCCAAAGCGAGAATCATACCACTAGACCAAATGCCCTGCCATGCAAGACAAAAACTAAAATAAACTTAGTCTTAATATCTTAATTTTTGATTTTTAAATTTTGTATAATTTAAATCAAAATATTATTTTTGATAGTGTGATTAATAAACAAACACTCACCTGAGATTTAATAAATGCGTCACAGCAACAAAAACAATCTTTTAATTTAAATTGTAAAATTAGATTATTATTCCTAAAACAAATTATAAATCCCAATGGGTAAACAATTTTGAATGTCCATTTACTTTTCTTCTTTGTTTTGGGCATGATTCAGCTAATGAATATACTAATGCAAGTGCAGGATCCACATTTTATCAACTTCCTGTAAGATTAAGATATTTCATTAATTACTATACTGAACAACAATTTTTGAGTATGTAGATGCCCCCAATGAGGATAATGTATGTAACATCAGCTATTCTGAATCTCCTAAACTCCTGTCAATGGTACAACATGATATTACATCAACCAATTACAGAAAAGCATGGAGTAGACAACTCTTCACCACCTTCGACGTCTCCTCCCGTACCAGTAAGCGAATGCAGCCACCGAAGCTGCCACAACGACGCCAGCCGTTGCGTGCCAAGCATACAGTGGTTTATCCAGAACAAGGGTAGTAGCAGTTTGATCTGCAGGTGGTGATATGGGTGGCTTCTTACTGATTGTCAGTGCAAACCCCAAACCCTGTCTTTCTGGCTCTGCCAAGTCTTCCACTGCTGGTTTAAGCCTTGTGGCTTTGGCTATAGCTTCATACTCTTCTTTGGTCCCTCCTTCAAGGAAAGATCCTACAAGCTGACCTTTGTTTATCCAGTACGCCCCAATTGTATTTCCCGAGTAATCCCCGAAATGGACTGCTTCCCCTGTGTTGTCCCCGTAAAACTGCCAAGACAGTGTGAAGACTCTGGAATAGAAAAATGGCAGGTAGTCAAAGTCATCTGCTTTATCTGGACTCAATATTGCAGCAACGGCATGCCTGGCTGATTTCCGGGCAGAATCGACATGTTCAAGTCTACGAGTTTCCCCAAACAATCTAACTGGAAATGCTGCAACATCTCCAACTGCATAGACCGAGCTGTTGCTTGTCTGCATTTGCCCATTTACTTTGATCCCACCTTTTTCCAAAGTTAGTTGGCCTTCAAAAAGGCCAGTGTTCGGACGAATCCCAATTCCCACCACAACTATATCCGCAGGCAGCCGACTTCCATCTCTCAGATTAACAGCTATAACCTGTACTGTAGAAACAAGGTCATCAGACTGCATTGACTGACTATAGAACATGTAATTGTGGTCATCTTTCATACTTAGAAAACTAAATATTACACAAATCGTCACAATATCGACTTTTAGGAGACCGAGTAATTACCACCCTAGCCATCCCATTTTTTAGTAAGTTCAAGTTCTTACATCAAATCATTTAGTTTCATCAATCTTGTATTCCTTTTCTTCTTCAATTATCTTCCCTCAAATTTTATGTTCTTATCACAATCTGAATTCACAGAAAATTTACTTAAAGAGAGGATTTCTTCTAAGAAAAGGATTACCTTTCCACTGGAGTCGAAATCAAATGATGATAACACGGTTCCTTTTATAAATTTCACTCCTTTGGATACGTAATAGTTCTCATAATAAGTAGCAATCTTGGGAGTAAATAAGCGAGCCACTGCAATGAGGTAATATGTTAAAATGTATGAGATTAATATGCATTTAAGTAAATACTTAACAAGAAAATAGTATTATTTTGGAAGATTTGGCAGCAACAAAAGGCTTGCCAAATAAATCTTCTAGCAAAGCAATTACTTTCATTAAGTAATTCACCAATTTGATTGCGCCACATCATATAATTAACATCTGTCAGTTAAAGCTTCTCAGGAAAAAGTTAGTTTTGTGGATATGATAATCAGAGTTGGATTACTCACTGCAATGTGCTTCTGGAAAAACCATAGTCACATTTATTTTATTGATCACCAAAGATGCAGCGCACTCCATTCCTATGTATCCACCGCCAATGACAACGGCATTCCCACCAGCACAAGATTGCATCACATTAGCCAGTCTGTTTGCATCAGCTAAGTCTCTTAAATAACAAACATTTTCTGCATCTGATCCACTTACTCCAAATTCTTCAAGCTTCAAAGCCTACATTTCAGAAAATGGAAATTAGAGGAAAACAAACTTGGAGTGGATGCTTTTCCATTCCCACAACCAAAGGGATGTCTTTTGATTAATTGGCGATGAAAAGAAAAATATGAGTCATAGCCCAAGTTAAAATATGGGCTAAATATGTCATCAATTTACCAATCTGATATTTATTTCTACATATAACAAGGCTGAAGCTAAAATTGCTACCGGAACAAAATTCAAATCCAACTCTTGAATAGGGTGCAAAACTATCAGCCAACTACCAAAGGTAGAAATAGGAGTAAAGAATCGCAAGATCAGTTTAATACCCGAGCACCCGTCGCAATGATGAGGATCTTGTAACTTATGGTCTCCCCAGTTGCAGTTAGAAGTGTCTTACGTTTAACATCAGCAGACTTAACTCGAGTGCCAAGAACCAATTCAATACCTGTTACAATATTAAAATAATACATTCAAATAGACAATTTGGAACGTCTTTTTCGTAGTGAAAGAAGCAAACTTCAAAATTCAAATTAGGAAAACTATGACCAAAACATATTTACCGTGTTCCTTGTACCATTTTGGAGTCAACCTTTCCTCATTAGCACCTACACAAGTGTGAAATGCTGGAAGTCGAGCTGGAGCTGCATGAAGCCGCAAGTTTTAGCTTTCAGGTATAGATATTATTTCTAAATAAAAGGAAGAAAATAAATTAACCAATGAAATCTTCAAAGTTTTGTTTTCCAATCTTAGGATGAAACTGACTACCTTACCTCATAGAAAAAGAAACTATATTCAGGTGCCACCTAAAGCACAAGTATGACTGCTACTTACTCAAGTTAGCATTACTGGTTGCACATATCAGATATTATGTTTTTGCCAACCGTTATTGAAACCAAATATCAGAGAGCAATTCACTTTATGAAAGAAGCATTTCATTAACTTTAAGTATGAGAACCTTTACCTTCCGGAAGTAAATAGCCTTTGCTCAATGCAGGTCTCTCATAAGGTGCAAACTGAAGGAAAACCAATAGATATGGTAAGTT
>JANQAP020000017.1:1094844-1125840 GCA_026874005.2 Erythroxylum coriaceum
TTCCACCCATTGGGTGTCATGTACTCCTCCTAGAGGATATGTCGGGAGTTTGCTTCCCCAGACACGTCGTGTAATCGGTTTCTTTTTCCCTCTTATTTAAAAAAAAAAAGATGCTTCTTAGAAATATTTTATTTATGTATGTCTTAAACTTTATATATTAGGGATATTTATCAATGTTATAAAAAACTACCAAAAGTTAAATTAGTAAGATAAAAAATTTAAGTTTAAGAGGTTCCAACTGATATTAGACAGTGATAAAATTAATTAAAGATTAAATAAAATTTAAAAATTTAAAATATAATTAAAAAAATTATTCTTATCTGTCAAAGAATACAAATTTTAATTAAAAAATTATTAAATAAAAATTAATTAATTTATTTTAATTTATAAAAATTTATTAATTAATTAAAATTTACTGATTAATATGAGTTAGATGTTACCTTTAAATATATGATACCACAATATATAGCAATTAATATCAATAAGATTGATGCGTTCATGAAAGGTAACATTTTGATTATCAGAAATTGTAAAAGAGGAAGTAATAATCATATCTTAGGTAATCATTACACTCAGAAATAACTAATTGGTTGTGTTATACTAAAGTGAGAGACTCCTGTTGATTTTTTGTTATGCAAATAGATAAGAGATGGGTCAATAAAGAGTCAACAGTTAGTAATGGAGTGACAATTAACCCAATCAACATCATAGAATGTTCTCAACTCTAGTGAGAATCAATTATATAAGTAAAGACCATAAAATAAAGTACCTTTAACATACCAGAGAGTGAATAACAGTCATGAATTGACTGATAATGTAATCAACATAAGTAATATATTAAGGCAAGTGACAGTGAAATAGATAAGGTCGCCATCTAGTTCACAATAAACAGTACCATCATTAAGAATAGTCTCATCAATAGTTAAAAAATGAACTTCAAGGTCTAGTGTTGTACGAATTGTCTTAACGTTGATGACAGCAATATAAGAAATAAGCTTGTTAGCGTATTTGGATTGTGATAGGTAATAATTAGTTGAATAAGAGGAAACTTCAAGACCCAATAAGTAACTTAAATTACCCAAATATTTCATAACAAACTGGTACAGATGCATTAAGTGCCATTGTCAATAATTATCATGTTGTCAATATAGAATTATTGATAAGAAGAATAGTGATTCCTTAATCTCTTCTTTTAGGGAAAAAGGCATGACCACCGTGGACGAGAGTGAGTAGCGAGAGAACCATACTATTCCAATCTGGATGCTGGATGATTTCTTTTTGGTTGCACTTGATCTGGAAGGAATGAAGTACAAGTATAACGAAGATTAGCATTATTTAATCAACTTAAGAGATAGTACCTTTCTGTCAAATGTTGGTCATGCTTTTGAAGATCACGCTTATCAAATGAACAACATTTTATTGCAAAATATTTACAACGAATTTGTTTGTCAATCAGTTGAAAGCCGCCAAAAAACTCCTTATGAATTATTCCAAGAAGAGCTTCGGCTGTAATGACTTGGATATATTAAAGTCGTTAATACTGTGCGAACCAGATTATGAAGACGTCGAATCTTAATATATATATTATATAAAATTGCTATAAAAAAGGCATTTTTTGACATCTATCTAAATAGATGACTAATAGTTGTCAACAACAATCTTAATGAGACTGTAACGAACTACATCAATAAATTTCATCAATATCATACTCTTTGTTAAAACCCTTAGCAAAAAATCAAGCATTAGATCACTCAATTGATCTATCAACTCAAATCTTAATTTTATAAACTCTTAATAACTAAGAAAAAATTTTTAAGAGATAAATTAAGTATATTTTAAGCATTTGCGCTCGAAATTGCTTTTAATTTTTCTATCATTACTTTTTGCTATAGATGATAAGATATTATCTTATGATAGTTGTGAGGTTATGCTATAGATGATCAGACATTATTTTATAATAGTTGTGAGGTTAACATAAAAAGATAGTGATAGAACAAACATAAAAAATGTCAAAGATAAATTGAAGTATGACTTACATAATTGAACAAAGATTATAATAGAAATAGAGAAAAATCGACAAAAGAGTTCACTAACTCGAAAATTTAAAAATTTAAGATAAATATCTCAACACTTATACAATTATAAAAATGGAAGATATCAAAATTAAAATAAAACTCTGATACATGTGAAGTTTCTTCAATAATTATTGAATTGTGTTAATAGAGCTTTGTAAATAATCAATTAGTAGTATCTTAAACCAACATGCCAAATTTCAATCTTTTTTGGTGTTAAAGTTTTTTATAATTATAAAACTTTACATAATGCAATCCAATCTCATTTTAACAATATAATCCCTGAACTTTATCGGTGCATACCTTTTGTTAAAAGATCAACTATCATCAATTCAGTACTCACGTGTTCAATGACCACTTTTTTTCCTTAACACATTCTCTTATAGATAAAAACTTAACGTTGATGTGTTTACATTAACTACCACTTGTTATTTTTAGCAATAAAGATTGGTCTAAAAAATGAAAGGAATATTCAAAAGGTACTAATCTTGAAACTGAAATCAATTTAGTAGAGAATTTGAGAATATAAAATGTCTTTTCTACTTTTAAAACAAAACTAGTACTTCAAACTAAATTGCAGTCTCTAACAACCTCCACTCTTTAATGCGTCTTGTTTCCTGATAAGATATGATGCTCGCTTTTCATTGGCTTCATTAGATTTTGTAAATCTTGTAACTCATTTTTAATATGGACTGTACAACCAAAATCAATTTACCATGCGTCATGACAAACTTCATCCATGTTAGATTTAAAGCAAACTAGTGAGATTGAATTACCTTTCTTTTGAAGCCATTCCTTATGTTTGACACAATCCTTCTTCATATGCCATTTTTTCTTTTTTTCTTTTGTAAAAGAAGCACTTGGATTCATTCTTAATGTCAACTTCGGCAGGTATTTGACCTTTTTCCCTTGAGTTGGGTTGACTTTTCTTCTTTTCTTGAATAGCCAGATGTGCACTTAGCAAATTCTTTCCTTATTCCATCAACAATCTTCCTTCGTCTTGAGCACATATGGTCATTAATTTATTTATTGACCACTTATCCTTATATGTGTCATGAAAGATTTTAAAGGGTCTGTATAGGGTAGAAGGGTGTTGAAAATGCAATGCATGAGGAAAAAATCAGACCTCTTATAACCTCGAGTTTCTTTAATTGAGTTACAATGTCCCTAATCTTCATTATGAGATCACTCACACTTCGAACACTAATGAACTTTGTGGAAGAAAATTTAATAATCATCTTGCTGGCAAGTGCTTTTTCTAAAGTTTTGAATTGTTCATCAATAGCTTTTAGGAGAGTACAAAATTTATCATTATGCTCTACAAAACTACAAATATCAGTAGAAAATTTGGTCTTTATGAACATCACTATTAGATTACTCCCAACGTTCATAAAGAACAATTTTAACTATAGTATTGGCCTCAGTTACCTTAAATAGTTCATTCTTTCGAATAACATAATCAATGTTCATCCACCCCAAATAGGCATCGCAACTCGACCTAGGCTCAACTCGAGGCCTAACAGTTATAAAGAAAATAATGTCATTTTTTTAAAAAAATGATGTTGTTTTTTATTTTTAAATTTTAAAAGATTAGGTCAAGTTGGGTTGACTTAGACTTTGAATAGCCCGAGCCGACCTAATCTATTGCCATCCCTAACCCAAATGAAAAGAATTCTCTCACTCGAAATCTTACAATTTTTACCCTTCAATTCAGGAATTTTACAACTTGTATCAGAGAAACTAACAATTCGAGTAACTGCATAATTAAAACATACATGTTACTTTTCAATAAATTGAGGCTAACAAACAACATATATGTTTTACCAATCGATAACATTCTCAAAAGACATAAATCGAATGATATAAGAATTGCTTATAGAGTAAATTTTAAATTCAAACATATTTATGCTAAACTTTATGATAAAACTATCAAATTATATTTCAATTCTTAATATTTGTGGACAAATTAGGAAAAATAATTTGACATTTCATCATAATCAATCATTCAAATATAATAAAAATTATTGTGATAAAATTCTTATGGGATAAAGTTTTTTATATTAACTATTATTTACAATTAATGTCCTTATACTAAATATGATCCTACAATTTAAACAGGAAACAAATCCTAAGCATTAAGACAATATTAAGGTAGATAATAAACCATACTTTGATACCAAATATAAGCATATTCAACATTAATATATGCTATACTCATAAATAAACTAGATGTGCAAGAGATTAGGATACCTCTTGCTACCAATGCTCTTGCTTGGAAAATTTTGAACGTTCGATATTTTGGAGTTCTTATAAGCTCTCAATTTTCGAATTGATGACGTATTTAAAAAAGGTGAAAAGGAGCTTAAGAATCGAGATTCCTATTTGAAATAAATATATCAATGTGCTCCCATCAAAATTATAAATTTATTTACCCAATGAAATAGTGAATGTTTGACGAAAATAGGAAATTTCCACGATTTTCATATTTTATTCTAATTTAACTATCAATTTGAAATTCATACCAAATCAGCGTTTTGAGACTTAGTTGGGAGTGGGTTCAGTTCAAATTTGATAACTATAATATCCATTAAATTATTATTTGTTAAATAGAAAATTTAAATTTTAATAAAACAATTTAAGTACGAGTGAACATAGGAAGCTAATAGCTCAGATCTATAATTCTATAATTTATTTTTATAAAATATGATCAAAATATTGATTGAAATGCCAAAAGTACTTGATTAAAGATTAAAAATTAAAAATTAATACTAAATGCCTAGGGGTGGCAATTGGCCCAAGTTTAGGGTTTTTTAGTAGAGGCTAGGTCCGACTCGAGGTCTAACTTTTTTAAATAAAATGATATTGTTTTATTTAGAAGAGTCAAATTTTGGACCAATCTAAGCCTACGTAGTTTAGACTCGGGCCTAATTGAAAAATACTTTATTTTATATTTTTAATTAAAAAAATTGACTGGCCGACACATTGCCAGTAAATGTTATTGAAAATACTCAAGAAAACATAAAGGAAGAGGCTACTTTTTAACATAATCAACAATAAAGATATAATATTTAAAAGAATAAAAAATAATACAATTATCAATCAAAATATCTACGAAATAAATATCATACAGGCAAGATGGCTTCCATGCTTTTTGTGACTCAACCTTAGCCCTGATCCCACTAATTGAATTGGCATAGTGCTTTTTAGTTTGTCTCGCTTGTACAGTTGACAAAAAATCGGTTTTAAATCAAACTAGTCTTGGACAATTTAAATAAAGGTAAAAATTTTAAAATCCTAAATTGGTTTGAAACTAAATTTTTTTTACCAAGTTGATCCAGAACCAAATCGAATTGGAAAACACCCAACTCGGTTTGGAATCGATTTGTCCGATTTTAACTAATAGCAAAGAGCCATTAAATTGTACCATCTTCTTCCCATCTTTTGCCACAAAGAAAAAAGGACAAAAAAGAACAAAGCGCAATTCAAATCAAAATTCAAAATTATGTAAATTTTTTTCTTTGCCAAATTTTGAAATAATGATTTTTTTTGCTTTTCTTAAATTCGGATCAGACAATTTTAATCAATTTTAAATGTTTGATGTTGACCGATTTTAAAAATTTGGACATTTTGTCCAATTAGGTCAATTCGAATCCAGATTTGATTTTAATTCGGACAAAAATCATTCAACTCAGTTTAAATTCGATTAAAAAAATTCTAATACGTATCTGATTTCTTCTGGATCGGACAGGGTTAGGTTATCGGTTTAGACGAAATTTTGCCGGGTTTACTCGCTTGTATCTATTGAATCAAAATTGTCGAATAAAAAATTCAATAATAGATTATTTGAGTTTGGCTATTTTAAAATGATATTATTTTACATTTAAAATTTATAAATTTATAAATTAAAATCAAGGTAATTTTAATTTTAAAATTTTGAATCTACATATTATAATAACAAGTCGAACTCTTTAAATCTAAATTGATTCAAATTCAATTCAAATTTAAGTTATTAATTTTAAATTAAATTAAACTGAATTTAATTTATTAAATCTTTTAAATACTAAAATTATAGCATAGACTCCTCTAGCAAAAAAATTCTTTTAAGAAGGTTAGACCTTCGATTCAGACTGTTCAAGCCCAACTCTAGCAAATCAAAACATCAGAACCCAAAGCCAACCGATCTGAAGTAATCAAACCCTTACCAGTTACCAGACCGGTCCAACCAACTCAGTTCCGGGAAATATCTGTCCGCTCCCTTACTTTTCTCTTTTCCTATAAATACCAAACTCAGCGTCACCTATTCATTCTCTTTCTCTTTCCTTCTACGCGTTTCTCTCCACCGTCCAGAGAAAGCGCGTGCGATTCACTCGCCTCGGTACGAAAGGATAGGCGACAAAGGAGGGCGCTACCGCTTTCTTTGGCGCTTAGCACGATTCTGCTCTCTCCAGACGACGCGACGTCGGGTACGACCTGTAATCTGATTTCTCTCTTTTCTCGGCCCTCCCTTCTTCGAGGTCCGATTTTTCAGATTTGGACTCTTTCTCTCTCTGTAGCTCTTTGTTTCTGTTTATTGTGTTTTGTTGGTGAGGAATTTGTCCAGAAAGTAGGAGAAAGCATAGGAAAATTGCTTCTGCATGCTCCATTTTGTTTTTTTGTATTGGATCTAGGTAAGCTTCATCTATAATGGAATTAGTTATGATCTTAATTTCTTGATTTCTGAACTATCTGACAATTTGTGGTTAATAATATTGATTCTGCGATTCTGGTTGGTTTAACTTCTGTGTAATTTTTTTAATTTGCCTTTGAATTTTCTAGTGATGGGTTAAATTTGCCTGTTTCAGGATTGTGTTGATACTTATAATATTACTATGGCTGCTGCTGCCGGTCCACGATACGCTCCAGAAGATCCTACTCTGCCCAAACCATGGAGGGGCCTTGTTGATGGTAAAACCGGGTATCTTTATTTTTGGAACCCGGAGACTAATGTTACTCAGTATGAGAGGCCTGCTTCCTCAGCTCCTCCATCAAAGCCTTCTTCGGTACCCATAAGTTCTTCAATCCAAGTTCACCAAAGTTCTCGTGCTGATTATACCCCTGTTAAGGAAGATGAAAGTGGTGGCAGAGGAGGCAGTGGTGGATCCAGACTTGATTTAGGAACAAGAGGCAGTCAGGTAGATAATGGCTTGTTTCTCCTGAACTGTGGTTTGACCTTGAGCAGTGTGTATTCTGTTAATTCTGATCATATGTCGTTGAATTTAAAGTTGGAGCAGTAATTTTGTAACTAAATATAAGACACTACTCACATTCTGAGTGTAGTGGCTTGGATTTTTTTTTCTCTCGATGATTAAATTCCACATTGCATTCCTAATATTTACTTTTTTTTTCTTGACCGTTAAATTGTACGCAGCATTCCTGATATTTGCTTTTTTTTTTCTTGATAGATCTAGAAATATTCTCGCAAATCAAAAGAAGAACATATAAGTTTATAGGCCTGAAAAATTGGAAACAATACTATTGCTGAAAGTTATCTTATTTGCAATTAGGAAAGTGTTAGAATATTACTTGAATTATTCTTGGGCCTCATCCAACAGCCTTAAATGGTTTGTTGACATGGTACTGAAGCCTTTGTGATAAGAGATCTTTAGTTCAAACTTTGCCCTCGTTTATAATTAATTTGTGATTTCTTGTGATTGGTAATACTTCATGTGGGGTGTGCTATATTAGTGTTTGAATCATTTTCTTAGCTCATCCGAACAGTTTAACTTTTGCAGTTGGATTGTTGACGGAAAAAAAAAAACTATATATACATCTTGTGCTTGATTTTGCCCTTGATTTTGTATCAGAGTGCAAAAGGAGGGACATCTCAACCCCACAATTTAGTCAATGGAACTGCCACTGGGCCTGGGGGTTCATATACAAGAGGACATGGATCATCAACCGGAGAAAGTAATTTATCTGCAGAGGGTTATCGCCGTCGGCATGAGATAACTGTTACCGTGAGTACATTGAATTTCGCAGATTATTTTTGAGGCCATTATTCCATGTTCATTTACTATTAATAATTAATGATCATATCTTTTATGGGTGTAACTAGTAGAGGGTTTGATTGATGTTCATTATTATGCTGAAGTTTCTCTTGGCAACAATTTTTAGGGAGATGAAGTTCCTTTGCCTCTTACATCTTTTGAAGCTACCGGATTTCCTGCAGAGATTCTGAGAGAGGTAGATCTTGTACTTATATCTTTGTCTCCATGCAATACTTGTTGACTGGGAGTTTTAGTAAGTTAGCAGACTATAGTGTTTCCAATACAAAGTTTTGTGATTGCTAGAGGTCCAATATGTAGTTTCATAGTCGTTAATACTTTTGTCATCTGTACTTTTTGTCGCAGGTGCGATATTTGCTCCTGGGAGGAGCTAATGTCGTACGCTGTGCTGCCCTCTCTTTGGGGGCTATGCATATTTTTTGGAGCGCCCTTATATGGTGGACTATTTTTTGGGATGGACTATCTGAGTCATCTAAGTTCGTGGCTGGGACTGCTGATGGTGATAATTTATTCTGCCATTCGGTCCGAGCGGAAGAAGAGGCCTCCTCCTGCTCCAACTTGCATCAGCAAGCATTTGCCGACTGCATATGGGGGATGATGCTTCTTCTGCCATTAGCCACGCCTCTTTTAGTCCAAAAGAAAATCAACCTCAATTATTGAAGCCAGTACATCAGCTTATGGGGATTGCTGGATTTTTTGCTTTTTCCAGGTACACAATGCAGGATTCTCTTCCCCGACCCCTATTCAGGCACAATCATGGCCAATTGCCTTGCAGAGTAGAGATATAGTGGCTATTGCTAAGACAGGCTCGGGTAAAACCTTAGGTTACTTGATACCAGGCTTCATGCATCTCAGAAAATGCAGAAATGATCCTCGACTGGGTCCAACTGTGTTGGTATTGTCACCTACAAGGGAGTTGGCAACTCAGATACAAGATGAAGCTGTGAAGTTTGGCAAGTCATCAAGAATTTCTTGCACGGTATTTAAAATCACATCCTAATACACTTGCCCCCAGATTCAATTCCTCAGATTGTTTTGGTGCTAATGTTAAGATACCTGTCCATGCATAAAAACATGTTTGAACTGCAAGTAGTGCCTTTGTGGTCTTTCAGTTGTGCATGCGAATTTTGGATTACTGCCTGCTTTCTGCGTTATAGATGTGTAATTGTTTAGCTTGCTTAAGAAAATACATGCCCTTCATCCTTTAACTTCCAAATTTGGACTACCCTGCATTTCTTGTTGGCCACAATTTATTAGTGTAATGAAGATTGTATCTGATTGCTAGCTTTATATGATGTATTTGACTCATCTTCTCCTACTTACACTTGCATCTTTTGTATGTGATAGTTCTTGCCACAATCATAGCTTGTATTCTGATCACTAGCTTTATGTGATGTATTGGTGCTTACCCACACTTTGTGTCGATACTAACTTTTTAAAAAATGTGCTTTATATTTATAAAGAAAATATTTGATCTCTATTACTTAAAATGTGATAAAAAACCATTAATTATAAAAGAAACTTATCCAGAAAAGTAGAATATTTAAGCATTATAGAAATAAAAGAATTCTTTGTTTAAAAAGGGGGGAAAAAAAAAGAAATCTTACCAAAAATGTTTTACAAAGGATATCCATCAATATTGGAAGCCTCCTCAAAGGCATAATATGAGATAAGATACTTAATTGGACTTATATAATTAGTACGTGTTGAAAGCATGTGCGAATTGTTTTCATTATCTAGGATATCTATTATTTATAGTACTTAATATTATATTTCATAAGTTAATGGAATGAAAATATAACAAATCAAATATTACATGGCTAGACAAAAAACTTGTCTTTGTATCTAGTTTAATGTATGTAAATATACAGATAAACATAGTTATTGCTGATGCCCCCTAATTACCCTTTTGAAGTGTTTATATGGAGGAGCGCCCAAGGGTCCCCAATTGAAAGAACTTGACAGAGGAACGGATATTGTGGTTGCCACTCCGGGTCGGTTGAATGACATTCTTGAGATGAGGAGAGTTAGCCTTAGCCAAGTCTCTTACCTTGTATTGGATGAGGCTGATCGCATGTTGGACATGGGGTTTGAGCCCCAAATTCGAAAGATTGTGAAAGAGGTGCCTGCTCGTAGACAGACCCTAATGTTCACAGCTACTTGGCCAAAGGAAGTTCGAAAAATTGCTGCTGATCTACTGGTTAATCCTGTTCAGGTTAACATCGGCAATGTTGATGAGCTTGTGGCAAACAAGTCAATCACGCAGGTCTGAGCTGTATACTTCTATTATAAATTTAGGCAAAATGAATTGGAAGTGTTTATTTACTTAGTTGAATTATCTTCTTATATTGTCTCAGCTGTAGTATGAATACAGCCATAATCTTCTAACTGATTTTCTTTTGTCTTGTCATGTTCTAGTATGTTGAAGTGTTGGCACCTTTGGAGAAGCATAGGCGATTGGAGCAAATATTGCGATCCCAAGTACATGGATCAAAGATTATCATATTTTGTTCAACGAAGAAGATGTGTGACCAACTTGCTCGCAATCTTACCCGACAATTTGGAGCTGCTGCTATTCATGGAGACAAGTCTCAGAGTGAGAGGGATTTTGTTCTAAGTCAGTTTCGCACTGGGAAGTGTCCAGTGCTTGTAGCCACTGATGTTGCAGCTCGAGGGTTAGACATTAAAGACATCAGGTTGGTTATTCTTTCCTCTCTCTCTCTCTCTCTCTCTTAATTCTTTAGTTTCCGCACAAAATGGAGCTATTAAATGCCAAAAAATAGTTGATGTAATTACATTTTCCTTAGCATCAAGATTTAGAGTAAATAATCTATCCTTATTGGGAAGATTGGCCTAAATGCTTTTTCCTTACAAACAGAGCTACCGATGCTGTCCCCTCTAAGATCAAACAATTCCATCGAATTATGATTATATGGCTGATAGCATCTACTAAAAGAATTGGAAATCTAGAATAATTTTTGGCGGAGAGTCAAATCTTCTAACAATTTTGGATATTTCTTTTCCATGAATCTGTTGACAAGAAGTCCCATCTTATTTTCAGAGTGCACAACTACTTTAACTGACTGAAAAGCTGTTGTCTTCAAGGAAACGGAAACTTGGGTTCAACAAGTGCTGAGGGAGCACAAGTTTTAGTTTACTAATATAGGGATTTTGTGCTTTTGTCTTAATACTTGTTCGTGAGATTATGATCTCCTCTTAGCTACTTTTGTTTCTTGATTCTCTCAGGTCGAGTTATCAGTGTTTTGTCCATATCAAATAGTTTCATACTAATGATGTGGATTTAACAAATTAAATGCTCCATTGTATTGCTTTGGCTTGAGCAATCTTCAAGTTGCTCTTTCCACATGTTTTATTAATACTCTATAGCTTTTAATGTGTGAAAAAAAAGTGATGGATTTAACTGGGAGATGATTTTGTTTCAGGGTGGTTATAAATTATGATTTCCCCACAGGAGTGGAGGATTATGTTCATAGGATTGGGAGGACTGGTAGAGCTGGTGCGACTGGACTGGCGTACACATTCTTTAGTGAGCAGGATGCCAAGTATGCTTCAGATCTGATTAAAGTTCTGGAAGGGGCAAGCCAACGAGTTCCTCCAGAGATTCGTGATATGGCTTTACGTGGTGGTGGCACAAGCAGGTTTAGACGTTGGGGCCCTGCTTCTAGTGGTCGTGATGGAGGGCGAGGACGTGGTGGATGTAGTGATTTTGGTTATGGTGGAAGAGATGGAGGGAGGGGTATGACAAGCTCTTCTTCCATCAGAGGAGAAAGAGCCGCTGGTGGAGGCCGCGGTTTTGATCATGATTCTAGAGATAGGTACATGGCTTAAAGTAGTGATTCATGCATTATGGATTATCTTGATCTAGATATTAATTAGGAAATTGAATGGCAATTAATATGCATTTCTCTGGTTCCTTTTCATTGGGCTGTGTTCTGAATATCGGTGATTGCCACTTAGTGTGTTGTGAAATCCAATGTGCAGATTGTATCGATTCTTGTATTCTGTTAAAGCTGGATTTCGTTTACTAGATTTCATGCACATTCCTATTCGTTCTCTTTCAGGGATTGATATGAATACAACAGCAATTTCCTGATGTTACCACTGGTTTTAGTGTTGAGACTGATGATGGATAACGAATTTTGTTTTGTATGGCCAGAAATGACCGTGGTATTAATGGTGGATATGGTAGAGGTCGCAGTAGAAGTCCTGACAGGGGGCACAGTTGGGGTGAGCGCAATGGAAGTTGGAACCATGAGCGTAGTCGAAGTCGAAGCCCTGAAAGATACGATGTGGATCCACACGCACGGGAGCAGTCTCCAGTGCGCAGTTTTCACCAGGCAATGATGGAAAGAGGTCGGGCATCCTCACCGCAACATCGCGGGGGCAGCAGCTTTCAGGACAGGACTCCAACTACACATGGGCGATCCCCAGTGTGCAGTTTTCATCAGTCAATGATGGAAAGAAGTCGGGTATCTCCACCATCTCATATCAATCGTGAGCGATCACGTTCTCCTCGTGCTGGTGGCGGCAGCAAGACAGCAATGGAACGTGGTCAGTCGTCCCACAATAACACCCAACAAGGGTGGAGAAGATCACCTGGTCCTGGTGGTGGTGGTCTCAGTAACCGAGGATCTAAAGATAAACCTCCACACCTCTCGGAAGAAGTGGAGGAGGGCATGATTCCGGCAGACGAAGTTCTGGTTAATGGAATGTATCAAAGCTGAATGTTGAAACTGGTACGTTTTTTGGGGTTTTTGTTACGTTGTAGGTGGAGTAAGACCAAATTTAGAAGGGATTGACAGGTTATTTTTGTAGGCGCCCCCATGACTAGAACTCTCACATCCTCTTTCATTCATTTTGTTTCCTTCTTTTGGTGAAAGTGGAAGAAGGAGAAGGTTTTACTGTTATGCATCACATGGATGATTTTAAGTGTACAAGCGTATGTACTAAGCATATGTGTATACTACTTTTTACGAGTAGTTATGTACGTTTTTATGTCGAGTTTGGAACATTTAGTGTAAAACACTTAAATTGCGTGACAATTCAAATTCTATTTTAGATTATTTTCTACTTGACTATTATTTGAATATGTAAAAGTCCAGTGATAACTACACATAATTAGTCATATAGTATTAAAAATTAAGACCAAAAAATAAATAAAACAAACTATAGGATAAAATTAGATGCTAAAACAAAGGAAAAGTGCAAAACTATGATTACAAAATTAAAACGGTGTAGGCAAATTAATTGCGAAAAATTTCAAACCATTAATTTTTTGTTTCGATTTTAACTTTTAAGTTTGATTTATTTTAATAATTTTTTTTTAAATTTTATCAATTTATTAATTAATCGGTTAATTTTAGTAAATTAATTAATTTTTATAAACTAAAACAAATAATTAATTTTTATTTAACAGATTCTTTTCAATTAAACTTTCAATTAAGGATATTTTTTTTAAATATTATTTCAAATTCTTTAATTTTATTCAATATGTAATCGATTTTATGACGGTCTAGTATCTGTTGAACATTTTTAACTAAAGTATTTGGTTGATTGGAATTACCATTCTATTCCTAATCTATTCTTGATAATAGATTATTCCCTTATTTGGTTGAAGAAAATATACAGAATATATAATCCAAGGATTTAATTATTTCTTGAGTTTGGAAAATAAGTAAATTGATAACCCTCGTATCTTTATCTACTTCCAAGTCCGTTCTAAGTTGTAAAGAATAAATTTGAGAATATGTTAATTGGACAAAATTATCCTTAAGAAATCTACATAATTACTTAACTATAATAATAATAATAATAATAATAATAATAATAATAATGATGATGGTAAATAAGAAGAAGAGGAAAAATAATAAAAAATAATAATGATAATGATAATAATATTAACAATAATAATAATAAGAAGAAGAAGAAGAATAATAATAATAATAATGTAATTAGTGAGGATTAATAGATATTTGTCATTCTAAATTTATATTTTCAAATTAAACATTGACGTTACATCATCATTAGAAATTCTTAGGAATAAATCAAACTAAATAATACTTATTCTATTCCTAAAGAATGACTATTATATTCTTTATCTATTACAGTAGGTGAACCAAACACCTTATAAACCTTTTGTCTTGCCAATTTAACTTTTAGTCTAGTTTTTAAAACATAGGTGCAAAATAAAACAAAGAAGTTTTTCAAAGGGAAGTACTAAACTTAATATGCATTCCATCTAAGAATAATTTCTTGTTAAAATTTTCTTAGTTAATGCAAAAAAAAAGGCAAAGTTAAATTGCTTATAAATAATAAATAATCCATCCCATTATGGTTTTAGTGCCAGGGCATTGTTCCGTCTGACTCATCACATCAAATCTTCTGTTCTAATTACGGTGTTTTAACTTTGTTTTATTAAATCTCATCCACATATTTATGCGGAGTCTATGTAAATATGTAATGAAATATGATAGGAACACTATAACCAGAATATGAGATCTGATCCCCTGACTCATGACCTGATTTTACTTTTTGCTTTAATTGATGTATCAAACTCAAAATCACCCATATCCTTGTCCTTGATTTCAATAATGCATGATTTAGCATTAGTTTTGTTCACTATAATCAATTATGAGTTACATTAAGATGGTTTTAGTTTTTCAATTTTCTTCATTATAAAAATAAAAGGGGTAAAATTTTCTAATTCTAATTTAATTACCAATGTAGTAAAAGCTCTTAAAAATTTGAAGCGTATTCTGTTAGTTGTAATTAATAAACATTACTAAAAGTTGTTAATTCTAATAAGGTATTGATGTTAATTACAATAGTTGGCAAATATAAATGATATATTAACAATGACTATTTTATAACGATTTACTAATTACAATAAGCAAGTGTTGTCAATTGTAAAAATTTGGTTACAGATTAAAGCAATGCTTTAAAAATCAGACCGAAAGTTAAACCGAGAAGACAAGAAGCATAAAATTTAATAGGTTCAACTGATATTAAAAAAGAGATTGTTAAATGAAGATTAATTGATTTATTTTAACTTATAAGAGTTTATTAATTAATAAGAATTAACTAATTAATTAATAAATTTATCTGTTTTTAACAATAAAAGTTATTAAAATAAATCAAACTGAAAAATTAAAAATCGAACCATAAAGTTAAATAATTCAAAATTTTTACGATTGATCTGTCCAATTCAGTTGGGTTTTTTACTCAATGGATAACAGTTATAACATTTATGATTTGTTTAAATAATATATTAACACACTTTGTTTAGATAAAATTGGATTTCAACGGATGCATTTCTCACATTCTTGTGAAATTAAGAGGTTATGATTATCAAATTCTCTTAAGTATGTATTTATCCTGAAATGTTGACCAACCTTTATTCCATTTTTAATTCTCTTATCATATTAAGAAATTGCATTTAATGAGTTTCTATCAATTAAGAGTAAGACTACATATTACTGAATCTCTTCAGATGAAACTTACAATAAGTAGTTGAAATTATATTAAATTTATTACTATTTTTATTAAATATTTGGACATATTAATCTTATATATATCAAATTCGACTATTAATTTTTTATATTTATTTTAAAGAAATTTATTCCACTTTTTCAATATTCCAACTAAAAAAAATTCACTATTATACATGACACATAAAATATTTAATCTAAATGTAATACATAAAAATGTGATTTGAATGTAAATGTATTATTAAAGATGGTAAATTAGTTTGAATTTGATTTTAAACTCAAATTTAGGTATTTAGACCTAATTGAATTTGGATTAATGAAATTTTTAGCTTTTATTATAAAAAATAATAATAAAACTCAAAAGTTATACCTATTTTCGTAGACAAAATTACTTGCACTATGAAAGTATGAAGTGCTTTCAAGTCTATTAACACCTCAAATTCTCTGTTCTAATTATTATGTTTTAGCTCTTACATAAATATATGGATAAGATTGAATGAAACATAATAAGAATATCATCACCGGTACAGAAGATTTGATCCTGTCCAGAGGGCAAATGAAAGCACTCACCAAACTCAAGTGGCCCCATCATGACCAATCACTACATTCTTCTTGATCTTGATGCCCATTTCATATGATTGTCTTATAACACATCAGAGGGCTCAAAATTAATCAGGTCAAAAGTTTCCAACCACCAAAAAGGATAGTATTAAAAAGCCAAGGAAAGGGCCACACATGAGTGCCACGTGTCCATCAACTTGGAAGGAAATTGTATTTGTAACACAAGGACCTTATAACAGCCCAGTGATTAAAATGTTCCCTCTTTTTCCTCTTTTGCCATTAGAAGTTTAGAACTACTGAGAAATGGAAGCTCAAGAGTCATTAACAACAAGCAATAGGAGCCGTTGATGAGTAATCTCATCAAGGGCTGAAATTTTGCCAATTGTCAATTTCCATTTTACTAATTAACAAAGCTCATGGTGTTTAAACTCCATTATTGAAATATTAGACCTTACCTTTCTTTGTTGTTCTCTTCCTCTCTTGTCTCAATTTTTTTAACTCCTTTCTCTTCATGGAGCTTGATCTCAATTTCAGGGACGAATTCCCTGACCTTTCAAGGCTTCTCTTAGAATATCCATTGAAACAAGAGCTCACAAATGGTCTCTCCTTTGAAGCTCCATCTTCAAAACCATTCTGGTTTCACAGCTTTCACCAACTTGGTCTCCTTGCCAATATTGATTATGGCTCATCATCATCGTCATCATCATCTTGCAATCCTCGCCATCCTGATCATTTTACTACCATTGCAGACTCCTCAAAGAATCCCTTTTCTGGGATTTCAGAAACATGCACTAATCCTCTTCAAGCTCGTGCTATCGAGTTCTCTGGTGACGTCAATGTCTATCTTTCCATTGGTTTTTCTCCAGATGTTGTAGGCAAGTTCTTGCAGGACTTCATGAGCAAACCCTTCCTCAATTCTCCGCACAACTGTGAGGATAGATTCTTTCACGAAACGAAGACTTATCAGCCTCTAAAGTTCGAGGATTTCGTGTCCATTAGTGCTAAGATACCAGCAGATGATTCCTCATATCTAACCGCAGAGAATTGGCATCACAAGCCAGTTGGTGCCAAGAAAGACAAGAATTTGCAGGTGAAAAAAGATTCAAGAGCTTATAAGAAGATCAATCTAATCAAAGGGCAATGGACTCCTGAAGAAGACAGGTGAAGTGCAAACCGCAATATTAACTCTCAGCCTGAAATTTAAAACCTTGACGATTGTTAATCTCTATTTCCCTATCTGTTCTTAGACTGTTGGTGCAATTGGTTGAACACCATGGAGTGAAGAAATGGTCTCAAATTGCTAGGATGCTGGATGGTAGAGTAGGGAAGCAGTGTAGAGAGAGATGGCACAACCATTTGAGACCAGATATAAGGGTTTCTCATCCTTCTTCCTCCATTACTTTCCCTTTTGCTTTTCTCGATCTTTGCTAGAAGATGATAGATCACATTATCTGTGTTTATCACATGATTTGAGCATCTAACACCAACACATCCCTAATTTCTTCATTTACAAATTTTATGTATAGATCAAAATTAGGAGGGACTAGCGAAATTTATGCATAAATCTTTTTATATTTTATTTAATTTTTTAATAAACAAAATTTGCTCATTTAAAGAAAAATTTATTTTGGAAATTTATATATGTTTTTATATTTACATTTCTGTGTCTCTTTTTAATAAATTAAATAAATATTTTATATTAATTATTCAAATATGACATGACATTTTACTAAATGCTAATAAATACAATAACAATATATATCATAATTTGAATCAATAGTAAAATTTAAAATTTCAACTTTTAAGTATAACCGATAACATATTATTACTCACTAAACATTTTAATTAATTATATATATCCGAATTATTATCTATTTGATTGTAAATATTGTTAATAATGTTGGTTAATCTTGTATACTGCAATATACTCTATTTTATTTTTTGGTAAATAGAATTTAATTTGATTCTATGTAGTGCTACATTATCATACAAATAGAGAATTTAATATTCTGTAGCAGAAGTTCTTTTAATTTTGCTTCACCATGTATAGCATAAATAGTTAGAATTATTAAAATTAAAAAATAATTATATATAATGAATTGATGCTTTCCTTTGAATCCTTCATTCACAAAATTCAATATCATCTCAATATTTCAATTTCTATGTTTGTTTTTATAAAATATAATTAAGGAACTGTTCTCAATTAAAACATGATTTATAATCATGGCTAAGCAGGCAATAAGATCCATGCAAAATTCAGGGTTTTAGTGCTCTCCTGAACGCATTTACTCTCATTCTTTAGAAGCTTGCTTCAGTGAAATGCATATGCATGTATACTTTCTGATCATATCATCACAAAACTTGCAGAAAGATGCATGGAGTGAGGAAGAAGATGAGATTTTGATCAAAGCCCACAAAGAAATAGGGAACAAATGGTCTGAAATAGCTAAGAGATTGCCTGGAAGAACTGAGAACACCATAAAAAATCACTGGAATGCAACCAAGAGAAGGCAATACTCAAAGAGCAAAGGCAAGGACCAGAACCCTAAAAGCACCACCTTACAGAGCTACATCAAGACTGTGATTTCATCTTCATCCAAAGAGGAAGAAGCAATGAAACCCATTTGGCAGAACCAAAAGGAGAGCTCAGTTCCCTCAGTAGCAAACTTGTTTAGTGGAGACAACTATGGCTTTGTGCAATCCATTGATGAAATAGCTTATGGTTCTGTGGTTGATCATGACGAGAGCAGTTTGGAACTGGTTAGCCTGATGAAAGGTCCTCAGGAGGTTAAGAAGGAGATGGATTTGCTAGAGATGATTATCCATGGAAGTTATAACCATGGCAGAGACAGATCTTGAAGACAATAGGCTTATGTGAGTAGGAGGAGCTTTTGTGCCGTCTTTTGTTGTCTGTGTTGTGCATGGTTGTTAGACTGGTCATATCCCAACTTTCGGGAGAATGGAAAGTTGTCAGTTAACTTTCAAACATCTCAGGTATGTAGCCTAGTGTCGTAGGTTGTATATTAAACTGAAAAGTAGGTAGATCCCCCGATATTCTCAATCACATCCATCGGACAGAAGAGATTAAAAATAGAACAGAGAGTTGAAGTACGGTAACAGATCACCTGTTACATATGGCCTGTGCCTGACCTGTGCACCATGAACGGCTTTGTTTATACGGACATGTCGGGTATGGAGGATCGGTCAAAGAGAGTAAGAAGAAAGATATTAGGAAGCCATTAATCCAAGCTTGTCACTAATAAATCATCTTTAAAATGGAGTAAAAATTTTTTAAAAAAATTATAATTTTTAATTTTAAAAATTTATCTTTCAAACATTTATTAAAAATAACAATAAAAAAATACTAAGATGATTATATGTGACTAATCAAATATTGCTATTATAACCTACTCAATTCTTAAATTTGATTTCAATTAATTAAATATAATTTAAGATAGTAATTTATTATAATTATTATGAACTGTTAACTTACGTTGAATTTAAGAGTCATGTCATCTCGTCAATAACAATAAAAAACACGAGACGATGTTACGTGACTAATCAAATATTACTAATATAATAATCAATTCCTTTCTTAAATTTAACTTGAATTAATTAAATCTTAAATTATTATCTTATGTTGAATTTAAAAGTTGAGTTATGTTGTTATGTTAATATAATAATAAAAAACATATAAGATGATCATATGTAAATAATCAGATGTTACTAATATAATAATTGATCTTATGCTTAAATTTAACTTGCATTAATTAAATATAATTTAAAATAATAATTTAATATAATTATCTTAAAATATTAACTTATGTTGAATTTAAGAGTTAAGTTATGTCGTCACGTTAATAATATTTAATTGATTTACATATGATACTAATAATTTATTAAATACTTGAAGATATTAATAAATGTTTAAATAGTATTTTTAATCAAAAATTAGTAAATTTAATTACTATATACAGATTATTATTAAGACTAGTCAGTATTTAAATTGCTAAATTCTATTAACATAAACAAAATAGTAAAAAAGAATAATCTCTTCATCATCAAGAGGTATACAACTCAACTTTTGCATTGGAAGGACTGTGATTATTTCTGCTGTTTTTGATAATGAAAATTTCTGAAAACAATGTTTTCTTGTTACATCAGACTTCATGCATCCTTTGACTTTATCCTCTTTACTCTTGAGTACAGAAAAACCCCAGAAAGTGCCACAGCTGTTCCTGTAAGTTGAAACCATTCACAGAAATTGATAGATCAACACTTTGGAGACTTATCATTTCAAGAACTAGATTGCTGAAAAAGCGGCAACTTTTATTAATTTCATCACAAATTTGGTTGAAACTGAAATTACCAAGAGAGTTTATCGGTGAAACAGGAGTTTGGAAGAAGATGACTGATGAGACTATCACCACTACACGCTTCACACAGTTTCCCACAGAGTGAGTGACAGGGTTTACCATCTCCAGAATCATATAAGAAACCTGCAGGAGGAACGGAGAGCCAACGAAACCAGAGAATCAATAGTGGATTTTACACTTCCATTTGACAGGTAAAACTGAAATTAAAAACCCGGAAGCCAAAAGTCAAATGGTTATGAAGAGCATTACTTGTTGGTAAGTGTGGAAGCAGAAGCCTGCAAGTACTGATCTTATGCATAGCTCTCTGACATTCAAACCTTGGTTGGCCTGAAACAAGAAGAAAAAATGCAAATAAAGCACGTCAAATAAGTGGGTTTTTCATGGCTCAGGCTTGCTCTTTCTGTCATGTTACTCACAGCAGATTGAAGGTATGAAGGAATGAACTTAGATCCTTCAACCCAAATAGCAGCAGGAGTTAGCAGGACAAAGGAAGTGATTGTCATTATTGAGAAGAGATTGATGTTGTCCAAGGCTTCCTGTGAGGAACAATCAAAAGGGCATAATCAATGACTGAAACTAGATTTCCTAACTGTTATGTTCTCAGAATAGTAGCTGCAAATTTTACCTCTTTATTTATCATGAACTTTTTGCTAAGTACGTTTCTTGATTGGTTTGTCACATTAGAAGCCATTGCACTATAGAATCCAATCCTGTTTCACCATATAACAGAAGATTAAAGTAAAAACTAAATGAAAAAAGACAATGATATAACTTATCCAGGTTGTTCTTTGCATTAAAAGCTTCATGATTGAACAGAAAAATGATGAATCACCAGTTGAATGAGGCCTCTGTGAACGATGCTAGTGCTACTCCACCAACTATTGGTATCAAGGAGGAAATAACCCCAAAGGAGGGTCTCTGCAATGAACAAAGTCAAGTTATTATACATCTAACAACACTGATTCTTCAAGAACGAGTGCATGGAAATTACCGGAACATAAAAAACCCAGAAGGATCTGTTTCACCTGATATGTAACTAGTCCTTACCTCACCAAGAAACAGGGCTGAGAATAGGACTGTGAAAAACGGTTCCATAGCTTTGATGGTGTGAGTGAAGGAAACAGCAACTTTTCCAAGACTAATATTAGTGAGAGTGTTGCCTAAAGTGTGTGCCACAGCCAGTGGTAGGATAGCTGCGAACTGAAGATGAAGATTAAACTCATCAATGCAGATGTAGCTGGTGGTCAATTACTTGCTCTAAACTTCTACTGCTGCTATAGAACTAGTTGTCTATAATAGCAGAGAAGTAAGTACCTGGGAACGGGTTAGTTTTGGCCTCTTATGGAGGTTCAGTGTCCACATTAGGATCACCATTAAAGTTCCAAAACCAAATTGGAATGCAGTAATTGTTGCTGGAAATGGAAACACTTTAAGAACCTACAGAAAGCAATAAGATCATATAAGAGATCATGTAAGAGATAATAACCACAAAAGTTCAGCACAATACTGTTAAAAGAAGATCAAGGAAAGGAGATACAAACCTGCTTGTTGTAAATATTGTAGTAGATGTTCAAAAGATACCAAACAGAGAACATAGACCCCAGCTGCAGAGTTCGAACCAAGGCTCTTGATTTCTCACTTTCACTAGCACTCTCAGGAACAGAGGCAGCTCCAGCTTTGCAACCAAGTCCACCATTTGAGTGAAGAAGCAGAACTGTTGGTCCAGTAATAGATCCATAAGAAGAGCCCGAAACTAGAGCTTTTCGTGGCTTTATACAAGTCAAGTGCACTGTTGGCCTTATTCTGGGGTTAGAACCGCCATGTAGTCCTGGTTTCAGAAATGTGGTAGAAGGAGAAAGAGCTAAAGCTGTACTCTGCATCTTGTTTTGAGGCTGAAGAAGAAGAAGTGAGAATTCTGAAACTTTGCATGAAGAACATATGCATGAGTAGGAGCTTTGCTTGGTTGTTCAAGGCTTGTGGATCATGTGTTCTTAATTGGAAAGTGAACTTTGTAAAATGGGGTCAGTGACTAATTTAATAAAAATGGTAGATAATGATATAATCTTCGTTTAGTACATAGGTAACAACGGTCTTGGAGTACGTATTGACTCAATTACATTTGATTTAATCATTACACATCAACTAACTTTCAAGGAAGATCTATTAGCTTAAAACCAATGTTTTAAAAACTAAACACAAACGTCGTGTTTGGTGAAGAGCTTTTCAATTGTTTATTAGTTGTTTGACTCAAATGAGTTGTTTGATCCATATTAAAAAAGCTCTTTATCTATTTGATTAAGAGTTTGGTTAGATTAGCTGATTCAACCCAACTAGCTGATTTTTGACAAGTTCATTGCGTTTGGAATTAGCTGATTCATTTATGACGGTGCTCTCTCTCGGTCTCATTTCTCTCAGTCTTGTTTAGAACGTTCTTAACTCTCTTATCACTGTAGCTCTCACGTATCCCATCGCTCGGTCTTGATCCATTTGTTTTGTTACAAGGTTTAACCTAATTAGTAACTTTGATTCTTTACCGATTCCTAGTGGGTTCACTTGGATCTTGCTTTTTAGTGAGTTGTTCGCTAATTTCTTTAATGCCATTGTTGTCTTTCTTTGTTTTCATATCTTTATAATTTTGTTTAAAGTCATGTTCGCATAAGTTATTTTACACATAAACAACTAATACTAAACAGCTGATTTTACCAAACATCTCTAACCAACAGCTAATACAATCCGCTGGTTAAATCAGCTGATATAATCAGCTATCAGCTAACAGCTAATGTAATTAACTGATTGTCGAATAGGGCCAAAGTTAAACAGGTAAAATAAGAGGTTTAAGGTTCAAAATGTTCAATTGTTATTAAACAATTATAAAACTGACTAAAGATTAAATAAAATTAAAAAATTTGAAATATGATTAAAAAAATTATTTTCAAAATTTGAAGTTTAATTAAAAATTTGTTAAATAAATTTTATTTTAATTTATTTATAAGAACTTATTAATTTATAAAATTTAACTTATTAATTAATAAATAGACCGATTTTAACAATAAGATTTATTAAAATAAATCAAACTGAAAAGATAAAAGTTGAATGGAAAGTTTGAAATTTCAATTTGTTCCTTTCTTTGATCATGCGAAAGAGTGTGATTGTTCGACAAATTCTTACAAAAATAATGTTAGAAGTTATTCCGACATTAATATTTTAATGTCTAAAGCAATCCTCAAACGTTGGGAGATTGAAGATTGAAGATTAAATAAATGCTCCTCTTGTCTCATTTTTATTTCTAGTTATTTAAGGTTTAATCATAAAAAAGAATCTCAAACTATACTCAATTTTAAAATACTAATTCGACGGTGACATTAAAATATTTCAATTTTTTAATTTTTAACAAAAATAATCTAACATTAATTTTTCCATTAATATAAGATTAGATTAATATTTTTATTATTTGACTATCATATATTATATTTGTATTACGTATGAATTTTTTATTTAATAAATAAAAATACTAAAAACTCTTAAATAATTATATACTCCTTTATATGTTTTACTTTATAATTATTTTAGAGTTCATATTTTTAAATTATTACATAATAAAACTTTTATGTGACAAAAATATAATATTAGAAAGGTACGTAACAAAAATATTAATTATTCATATTAGCAAATACTTTAATGTGGCACTGTTTTTACTAAAAATTCAAAATTAAAAAAATTTAAAATTACTTTCTAAAATTCAAACTAATATTACAAAACTGAAGAAAGTTTTAATTTTTTGTTATTACTAAATCTTTATTTAAAGTGTGTGTATAATGTGTATTCGAACTTTTATAATTAATAATAAATCTGATTGAATCTAATTTTTCATTTGATCTTAAAATTCAATCAAATTTTGAGAAAAAATAATTTCATTTTATTAATTAATTTTTATTTATTAAATAAAATAACTTTATTTTATCTTAATTTAAACTATCCCAGTGCTAAAATATTGGGATTAGATTCTCTATTCCGGTTAACTAATCCCTACCCTATTCTATTAAATCTTATCCATATATTTATGTAAGACTTATATAAATATATAGATTAGATTAAGTAACATAGGATTGAAACACGAATAGGGTGCTCCAACCTCAAAATGTTAAAAGAATGATATGACTGTAAAAAGATACGTTTTTTTCAGAAACACAACAGATGAATTGTTAAAAGTGCTGGTTGAGATATCAGAGAGTATTTAGTGTGGACCGGATGAGATCTTGTGTGCTCACAAAGATCTTATGGGATAGAGTAGGAACTAGGTTATGGGCACCGAAGTTCTCATCCCGTGTGGTAAGATGAGAACCTTACCCAGTTTTGACCAACTTACCAAGATCAAGATGGAAGCTCAGTCACAGACTACGAGAAACGAGCTTAGCATAAAGTTCTTTGATGAATCACCATAGATATTATAGATGGCAAGCGGAAGCAGCTTTGTAGGGATGGAAAGTATAGATTTCGTCTCGAACTTAAGACCATAGTACCGAGTTTAAGCTCCTGTCAAAGGTACGCCGAGGACAAAACATTCTTAACTTGAGATTACTGATTCTATTATGGAAGTTGTGTTCCAATGGTGGTTGTCAAGTGCGGAACTGATGATTTTCATGTGGGTAATTGCAGAAATTAAAGATGTGACATGCAACATTCCAAGACCTGACACAAAAATGATCCCGTACTATTGGATTCTCATCAATGTTTGTGGTAGCTGACATTTTCACTTCTCCCTGAAGTTTTAAGTTTTAACCACCAGGTTGGCGATGACTTGATGTGATTCTGATACCAGTACAGCCTTCGAAGACTCTAATTCTGCCCATTATGGTGCTGTATCTACCTGTCAATCCTTCCAAACTAATACGTTTTCACATTGAATGAGAAAGACTAATCCCAAAGACAGGACAACAAAGTATTCATTCCAGAATCTGCTGTTCAAACTCTTCGATTCAAGATGAGAGTAAATCTGTAAATGATGAGATCCAGGCAGGATCATTTTACAAGGCTACAAAAAATTTGAATGCAGGATGTACTCTTCATGACAGACATCTAAGCCTTGCAAATGTCAAATAGCCAGTGTGACCTCTGGATTCACCACATGGCCTAGCCATGACAGTAGTGGAAGCAGTACTGCCCTGCGAACCACTTCTTGCACCCGATTGTTGCTTCCTCTTGCAAGGAGGAGATCCCACACAAGCACCTTCATCCTGGGAACTATCCATTTTCCATTCATGAACTTCGTAAGAGCGAAGGAGTACCTCAAATGTCCGTATATCTACAGTCAAGTGGGAAATTCATGTCTTAGCGGCCATAACTCATAATTGAAGGAATGCTGGTTAGCATAACTGGTTGACTGATATATTAATATTTTGAAATCCAACAATTGCACAGTAACGAAATAGTGGACCTTGAATATGATTGAGAAAGTTGCAACTCACCTGTAAATTGAGATCTTAGGGTTTCACAGGAGCGCTGTACTTGCTCAATGCAAGGCGAGAAGGAACATAAGACTCCATCTTGTTTCAACATTTTCCCAGCAGAAGGAATCGCCAACCATGGCTGGGGTAGATCCAGAAAAATTGCATCTGCCAACCCAGAGTATTCATCAGGAAATCCCTCACCCTGAATGTCTCTGACTCCAACTGTGACTAAGCTGCTTACTCCTGTCCTCCCAAAATCTTCCCTATTAAGAAAATTACAGAGACTTCATATACTGCAAAAATAAAGCAACATTTGTGTTCCATTTTCAAGAAAATGCCACCATAGTGCAACAGGACAGCTTTATGGTTCTGCGAAGAAGACAATCGATTAGGATAAAACTCCAATCTTAACTACAAGAAACAGGCTGACGCATCAGTCTGCTATGTTTCAATCAGGCAACCTCCTATTTCGCAGTTGCATGGTTCCTCAAATTATTACTTGCAAACCTATGAACTGTACATTCATGCTTCCAGAAAGAAAGATTCCCGAGTCAAGTGCAACAGCATAGTATGACCTCTTCTGAATAAGAAAACTAGTTAATGTCTCAAGATGGCTAACCAGATTTTAAAGTTCAATTTATAATGGCCAGTGATAATATTTGAAGTCCAGATACAAGTAACACCACTAAAATATGAGATCAACGGAAAACTACCCTTAGCAACTAGCTATTTGGGCATTCATATGATATGTAAACAGGGATAGGTCCAAAGTTACCTTGCTGAGGCAGCCCTTTGTTCATGAAAATCAAAGGTATACACATGCCCTGTAGGAGCTACAGCTCTTACGAGTGATGTTGTTAAAGATCCACTACCAGTCCCTGACTCCAGCACCAAACAACCAGGAACTATTTCTAAGTACATGATGACAAAACTAATATCTGCAATGTAAAGAATCTGAGTCCTGTGGCTTAAAACCAGTGTCCATAGCTCAGGAGTAGGAGCTAACACGTAGACAAATCCACCCTTGTTGCTAAACACCTTGGATCCAAAAGGCTTGCCTATCCAATCAGAATGTTTGAATAGACCAAAACGGTTCTGAAGCACAGAGTTCTCACATACTTTAACGGCCTTCATGGTGTCATGTTTCTCATAGACAATAACCAAATCTCCGTCTTTAATACACCGCGCAAAAGACAACTTTTTCTCCGGATCACTTGGAAGCATCTCAACAGTTTATTTTGTGAAGTAGATTAAAAGAACCAACCTGTATGTAAATTTTGATGAAGAATAAGCATTAAGGGAATTAATGGGCCTTGCTGCAAGCATCTAATCTGTTTTCGAATCATAAAGAGCAACAGGTCAGTGCAAGGCTACAAGCTCCGCAATTCGGAATTCAAGGTCAGCTGTGACTCCATTGCAAAACACAGTATAAACATTGTATCACTGATGGAATTAACTCTCAATCAACCATCTCCAGAGAAAGAACAGAAATAGCACACAGTAACACAAGCAGTCACATAAACCTATGTTATCGCTACTTAGATGAGAACATAAAGAGCAAAAATTGAAAAGAAAGAAGCAAACTTTAAGACAAATAAGAGAGACAACACATATATCTAGAACACAAAAATGTCCTCAAAAGGTAAATAACATGCAAAACCTCTAAAACCCCATAATTAGATGCATCACAACCGAACAACGAATAAGATAAAGAACGAAATTCATGTACTGTTTTCTTGAGTAATCATAATACCCAAAAAGCAAAACAAGTTTATCTCGAACTAGTAAAATGGGAAGTCAAAGTAAACATAGACAGAAAACTAAAAGAAGCAAACTTACAAGCTCCAACAAAGATTAGAGACCAACCCAATTCCAGATGAACTGTACAGTGCAAGTAAGAACCGTCAAAGTGGAAGATTTAGGTTATGTATGGGAGTTTCTTCAGAGGGGCAGTGAGAAAACTAGACTAACTGTGATTCTGTGAACTGGCCGAGAGGATCTCGGAGAGAGAGATAGAGGCCGATGGGCTGCTGCTTGTTAGTAGGGTTCTGTGGTCTTTTAGTATTTCTCTCGTCTCATCGCCACGGATGGAGGATTCATGCTCGGCCCAGTGCCTTCTCTAGGTCAACTTGAGAATCGTTAAATGTCCAAAAGCCCTTCAAGTCTTGCATTGGGGTTTCTCTCATAAACATAAAATTTTTATTTTGATGAATTTATAAAATTAGTTATTTTTGGGAGGGGGAAAATTAATTTCTCAATCATTTACTCTACAATAACATCAACAATAACTCTTAAGGGGAGCTTAGTTCATAGAAGGCAATAAGAATGAGAATATGAATGAATATAGTGAGAAATGAGAATGCATATAATCATTATAATTATGATAGTTGATGAAAATGAATGACTGATTACCATTATTATTGATAGTGATTGATTTGTTAAAAATCTTAAAAAATAAACTTTTGTTTTATATCAATTTTTAAATATATTTTAATTTATATTTTATGCACCCTATTTATAATGATAGAATATTTAAAATCAAGTATATTGTGGTATTTTATTTCCAATAGCTCTTGAAAAAAAAACTCCAGTATTTTCTTTCATCAATATATTATTAGTTACATAATATCCTCAAAATATAGTTCAATAATCCAAAATATTGTACAATTCATCGACATAACCATAATATCCTCAATTCCATTGCTATAGTAAAATTAAGTAATATAGTTTAATACAATTTACATTCATCTGATAATGCAAATGATGTAAAATATCTCTCGTATACACAATACCTTAACCAAAAGTCTTCAATTGATGCAAAATAACCCGCTTAATACTTCAAACATTGTTTGCATCACGACTACAAAAGACCTAACTAATACAAAATAACCTAGTTAGACAACATCAATTACATCATAAGTTCATAATACTTACAAAAATATTAATATGCTTCTTCGAATGATTCATAGACTAGAAGATGGATGGAGGAATCTAAGTATAAAAGACTTTTTTAAATGGCTTAACAAAGCGAACAAAACCTGAACTTTAGCAAAATTATTACAGAGTAACACAACAACTTTATCAACATCCACTTGAAATATGCCAATATTAAGAAGCTCGTTGATGAGCTCTTACATCTTCCTATTACTTAAGGAATTAGATTTAGACAATAATTTGGATTTATCTAGGACTAGAAGTTTTGCATGGGATGGTCACAAAGAGTCAGATATAATCTCCACGTACCCACAACCAACCACGTGTCTAATTGTTGAAATATAAAGAGTGGGAGTTTGTCCCACATTGGAGAAAAAGAGGAAAGAAGATTAATATATAAATCTAGTGGGCTACTCCACCTATCACCAATTGGTTTTAGGATGGAACCTCACTTAGACTTGTATGTAATCTAACTTTCCTTCTCGTATGGGCCCGTAGGCCTCTTTTAAATTCTAACATGGTATCAGAGCAGATTTCTCTTATGTTAGTCGTTAACACCTCGAAATGATAGATTATATCACGTGTTAGACCCACACGTGAGGGGGTGTGTTGAAATATAAAGAGTGGGAGTTTGTCCCACATCGGAGAAAGAGAGGAAAGAAGATTAATATATAAATCTAGTGGGCTACTCCACCTATCACCAATTGGTTTTAGGATGGAACCTCACTTAGACTTGTATGTAATCTAACTTTCCTTCTCGTATGGGCCCGTAGGCCTATTTTAAATTCTAACACTAATTCACATCCAAGTAATCTTCTCAGAAAGCATACGTTACTTCAATTATTTCTCATCATTTTGGTCTAACTTTGCCCTTTATTAACTCTTTTATCGAATGATCGAAGAAACTTTAATTGATTAAATTATCCTCATCATCATGATTAAAGTTATAACAAGTTAGTGTCGCATCATCTCCTACAAAATCCCCTCATTAATAGGAGAAAATTTCTTGTATTCAAATATTATTTCTTGATTTTTTATTTATTCTCTTCATTTCATCCAATAAATTATTAAGGCTGCACCCTCTTTATCGGGGATGAGAAAATAACATATCATTTTCTTCATTTCATCTAATAAATTATTAAGTACTCCAAGGCGACTCTTGAATTCAAAGTTTTAAATATGATAATAGCAATATTTTACAATCTCATTTTTCTTCTAATGGATACTTTAAATTACTACTTACTCTGCATCCACAAGTAAACTGATAGAATCAGAGCAGTCACTTGTAGGATCTCTTATCTCTATTGGGTGTTCATCCATTTCAGTATCCTCATTTTCTACAACTTGTAAAGACAGCAGAGGCTTTGGTGGCAATTCTAAACTTTCCACATCTTGTTCAAGCATCTCTATCACTTTATGCATAGGAGGTCGATTATCAGGCTTCAGTTGTATGCACCAAAGCGCTACCACAATTATTTTCTTTGTTATTTTGTTTTGTTCTTCTGTAGCATTAGACTCTCCAAGTTCTATGTGCTTCCCCTTTCTAAATTGCTCATAAGCCCATGCAGGAAAGTAAATTTGGCTCGAATGGTCTGCAATTGTATTCAAATTCTTCCTCCTCCCTGCCATTTCCATTAACAACATCCCAAAACTGTACACATCAGCTTTGAAAGAGACTCCTCCAATATGTCTGTAGCACAATTCAGGAGCCATATAGCCAATGGTTCCTC
This sequence comes from Erythroxylum coriaceum, assembly GCA_026874005.2. Classification (NCBI taxonomy): domain Eukaryota; kingdom Viridiplantae; phylum Streptophyta; class Magnoliopsida; order Malpighiales; family Erythroxylaceae; genus Erythroxylum; species Erythroxylum coriaceum. The sequence goes on from JANQAP020000017.1 coordinate 1,125,517, forward strand.
TTGCAACTGTCAAAGATACAACTGTATTTTTTGTTTCACAAAGTTTGGCTATACCAAAATCTGAAACCTTCGGAACAAAGTTTTCATCCAAAAGGATATTATGAGGCTTTATGTCAAAATGCAGAATCTGCATAGCACAACCTCTATGTAGATACTCAATTCCACGAGCCACTCCAAGCGAGATTTCATACATCTTCTCTGTATTGATTGAATTGTTGGCTTCCGAAGAAAACAAGTACTTGTCTAAAGAACCGTTAGGCATGAACTCATACACAAGAGCACGCTTTGATCCTTGAACACAAAAACCAATGAGTTTCACCACAT
>JANQAP020000017.1:1318750-1336025 GCA_026874005.2 Erythroxylum coriaceum
AATTTTTAAAAGTTGTACTAAGAGTCCTTAAAATTGATACTCTCTGAAGTTTAAACTACATAATACTCAACCTTACCCTGAATTAGCAGAGAGACTGTTTCCAAATGACCCAAGTGAAGAGAAAAGAAAGAAATAGAAAATAAAATAATAATAATAATTTATATATGAGCTTGAAATTTTTATAACTAAAAATTATGTAGTTTAAACTTCAGAGAGTATCAATTTTAAGGATTCTTAGTACAGCTTTTAAAAATTATTGATTAAACATAGATTTTAAAAGTGTTATATATATGTTTAATCAATAATTTTTAAAATTTGTACTAAGAGTCCTTAAAATTGATACTCTCTGAAGTTTAAACTACATAATACTCAACCTTACCTTGAATTAGTAGAGAGATTGTTTCCAAATGACCCAAGTGAAGAGAAAAGAAAGAAATAGAAAATAAAATAATAACAAATAAATAATAATAATAATTTATATATGAACTTGAAATTTTTATAACTAAAAATTAAGAATTAAGATTGAGAAAATCAATTTATAATATTAATCACATAATTAAAAATTTTATTTAAAGTTTTGTTACAAAATATTGAAGAAGATAAACAATTTAAATTTAAATAATTTATTTTCATTAAAATTTTGTAATTAAATTCTTAATATCAAACAGATTTTGATTCAAAATTTATAAATCTTCTCCTCAAAAACCCATTTTCTCAATTATTTATGTTTAATTTATTGATTTTAATTACATTTTCATGGTAATTGAGGTTACTGAAATTTCAAGATTAGAATCCAATAGTAACTTTTAATGTTCACCGACTTCCTCATATACGATTTAAGAAAGTTAATATAAAAAAATTAATTACTCAATCACGACTTGGAAGTTAATTTTCTAAAATATATTAATTAATAGGTGACCATATTTATATCATTCATCTCAATCTACTATTTTAAAAAAAGCAAAATTAATTTTTAAATGCATTTTCAACATATTTAATAATCTATAAATATATATATATATTTTAGTAAATTATCTATTACATATGAACTAAATATTTGATACTTAAAATATCTTTATTGGAATTTGAATTCAAGACTTAATTTAGAGAGATTTGAAAAATCTCCTATTTTGATGATAATTGATATTTTTAATTTAATTTTAATTCGATTGGAAATTAACACATAAAATATGAATTAGTTGTTTTGATTGAAATTTAAATTTATTATTTTGAAAAACTAAATTTGTTTAAAAACCAGGAAAACTAAAACCTAGTCAAATTTCAAAAATTTTAGTCAAATTTAATTATATTTAAAATTAAGTTTATAATTTAAATTTAATTAAACTCAAATAAAATATATAGAGATTAGAGATGGTAGTTAGGCTCAGTCCAATTTGACTAGCCCATCCTTTAAGTCAATGGGCCAAACTCACGTTAATTAAGTCTCATGCCTTTGTTTTTATGGAAAAAATCATATTTCAAACCGAATTTAGGTTTGGATTGTTCAAGTCTGGCCTGACCTGAGGCCAAGACCTTATTCATTTTGCTAAAAAAGTCCTCGCTTTTGCATTTTTAAATTAAAAAAAGTTTGAGCCAGGCCGAGTTAGGCTCACGCTCAAGTTTGAGCATGATAACAATCATACTCGAATCTGTTGTATCAGGCTCAATAGACTCGACCTATTTCCATCCCTAGATCGGACAAATTGGCAATGATTGTTGAATTAATTGTTATGGACTAACATAATCTTATCACAATTATATATTTGGTACGTGTTTGTATCATTTGAGCCATTTATAGGATGAACATTATATTACTAATCTTATCGTGAGCCCTTTGGATCCATTCATAAATTTCACCTAAGCCTACCCATTGGATTGATGGTCTACTACAATGTCTTTGCTTTAACCTAATTTATACATTCTTGAAGGTGATATTCTAGCTTGTTGTGGGGTTTTTTTTTTCTGACAACATTGTAGCAGTGTGTGTAAGAAATTGGTGAGTTAGATTCAGCAAACTCAGGTATTCTATTTTCTGTTATGTTAGAATTTTGTGTGGTAGAAAACCATAGATTTCAATCAACTTTCAACAAGTTTAGCAGGTAATTATTCAATTATATCGTTTATAAATGCTCCAAAGCTATAGAATCTGGTTACTGTCTTTCTTAAAATTTCCTTCAATGCTAACTTGGACCACCAGGACAAATGACTTCTTATCAGCTTGAGGATGAGGTGAGCCTTTGTTTTGGATTACTCGTGCACTTTTGGCCCTTCACTTGGATATGTGTGGATAACAGCCACTGCCACTCCACTCTACTTCTTCCCTCTCTTCTACTTTTGTGTTCGATGTGTATATAACCAACATTCATAAATATCTCCCCTCCAAAAATATCTCACAACCTTCACTTGTTTAACAATTTTTAATACAAGTAGTCTCCCTCTCTCTCTCTCTCTGCATCTAACTCTCAAATGTGTAACCAACAGCATCAACTTCCTTGTTTGCATTGCCAACCACATGAGTATATAAGAATGGTATTACACCTATCTACAAAAAGTTTCAATCTTGGCTTTGTTCGTACATGACACTTCTTCTTCTTCTAATTCTTGTTATTGGTATTGTTATATATTCTTGTATCATATATATGAAATGGTGTAGGTTCAACATCTGATAGAGAGATGCTTGCTGTTTCATATGGGCAGAGATGAATGTGTCAAAGCACTTTCAAGGCATGCTAAGATTGACCCAATTGTCACCTTAACAGGTGATCAGCTCTCACTCTCATCACTTTCTGTGCTTCCTTTGCTTCTCTTAACATAAAGAAAATTTCTTTTGTAGTGTGGAGAGAGCTTCTCAAAGAGAACAGGGGCTTTTTTCAAGCATATTTTCATGCTACTTCTTCTTCGTCTTCAAGCAACCCTACAAGCATGCCTTGAATGAGTTTTTGTGTTGAAGTTCCTCTATTCTCTGGTATTTTTTTACCAAGAAACTAACTTATTTTACAGTTAGTCCGGTTCAAAGGGTATCTAAATTCAGAAGAACAAAACACTGGAAATGAATTGAGTGCAGACTCTGGCTTTTCTCATTTCAGCAATAAGCACACGATATAGTTTGTACTGTTGGACTTCTGCAATTTTATGCATAGATAATTAGTGAAAGATTTGCACTTTCTTCAGAAGAAATTGTTGTAACTATGATTTCGTATCTTTCCTGTACCAACAATAACGACCCACCAAAAGTCCAGCCAAAGAAGTCTTGTAGTAAGCAGTGTTACTCCTTTCCATTGTATCTATCCTACAATAAAATAATGATTTGTCTAATATTGTTCAACTACCACCATTAATTACCAACTCAAGTACAAACAAAACAAAGAAGGTGACAGATAAGGTTTTCCTAAAGAAAATTTAGCAAGTGAAGAGAGAGCTTTGTAAGGACATTATACTGAACTTCACGTTGGAAAAATAGGAATAGCCATGCAAGTATCGTGACTGTGACGCCGATCAAAGAAGTGGAGCGCCACAGTAAGCAAAGGAAGAGAATTGAAAACCATATGATAATTGAGGCATTTTGCTCGGAAATTAGAAACGTTGGTTTGGATCCTGTCAATGGCGGCCATCGGCGAGGACGGAAAGGTGGTGAGTTGTAGCTTCGAACATTTCGTTCCATGATCTTCGGGGATAGCTGAAATACCTAGCCGCCAAACTAGTCCAGCCCAACTAGGTTTGAAGGTATCAGGTAAAGTCCAAATCTCGAAATTCAATCTAAGCTTGGTCCAAATTATTTTTCTATATATATATATATATATATATATATAAATAATTCTAATTATCTTTGTCTCTTCTTTTATTTTAATTCAAAGTAAATAAATAAATTAAATCAAACTCAAATTAAAAAAATTATAAATTTAACTATAAAAATAGATTTAAACTTTTTCAAGTATACTCAAAACTTGAACAAATTTAAGATTTTTTAATTCTATTTCTGTTTTTCTATTATTGTTTTTAATTTTAATTTTTCATTTTTAAATTTTGCTTTTCTTTTAAATAAAAATAAAAACTTGATAGATTTTTAATGTCAATGTAATTATATTTTTGTTACTGATGATAATTACATATTAGATAAATTATTTTTAATTAATTAAATTTATTTTAATCTTTTATATAATATTTATTAATAAATTACCAACAAAAATATTTTATTTTATTAAAATAAATATTTAATTTTTATTTAAAAATTAATATTCATTATAAATATATATTTAATTATCAAAATCAAAATTTTATTTAAAATTTATATATTTTGAAGATATTTTAAATTTATTTATATCTAATAATAATTAATAAATTATTTTTATTTAATTTAATTACAAAATTAAATATATTATTAAATTAAATTATTCATATTCTAATTAATTAAATATAAATAAAATTAAATTATTCATACTTATTATTAATATATTAAATAATTAAATAATATATATTTAATTGATGGTAAATCAAATTACGAAAAAAACAGAAACAAAAAATAATTATTTTTGTAGTTTTCATAAATTTTGATCAAATTCATACCAAAAATAGAAACTTAAAACTCAAATAAACAAATTTTTTTTACCAAATTTGAAAACATAAATAAAACAATCATACCCTTAGATTTAAACTTGTTTTTCTGGATTTAATTAGAATTATGTTTTGGTTAGAAAAAGAAGACCCGAGTCTCATCCAACTAATGCGATTCCTAGTGCCAATAGTTGATGATACAAGAGGTTTGTCTAAGCAGCAATAGTACAGATCCTAGTGACGATATTGACAATGACTTTAATCGGAGCTGAAGCTTTTAATTTGCTTTTAATTAAGATAAATCCGCTAATTATAAAGCATACATTATGTGACACTTATAAAGCTTTTCAGGAGACAAGAATGTTACTTTGGTGGAGAACGTCTCTTCATTAGATTTGTCTGCTTCAGCATGATGTTGGACTTAGTGAACCAAGTGGTGTATAGAAACTGCTTCTGTGAGCCAACGTGATTGCATATTAACCTAAGCATCTGCCTCTCCTTCATCCATCTTAACATCATCTTCATTTGAGTTTTGCTCGTCAATCCTCTTAATCCAACTTTCTGGCATTTTATCAAACACTAAACAATCAGAACCACATTGCTTCCCATAAAAGGGCGTACCTCAAAAGACAGTAACTTTCTCGAAAACCCATGTACCTGGACCTTTTCCCATGTCTCCGAAATTGTGAGAGGACCGTGTTCCTTGACAACGTCGAATATCACCCTTGCCATGGTCTGGGATTGTTCCGGTGCCGTTCTGAGCTCTATCGGTTTCATTTTGGGCTTAGGTTTCGTCGAGAAGTATCTGACCACCGAACAAAACATGATTTGCTCTCTCTTTCCGACCAAGATCAGTAATTGCCCGGATGGTTTTTCGATGCCTACGAGCAGTGTCGGCAAGCGAGTACGTCGATTCGACAATGTCGGAATTTGCTAGGGACTCAGTTAGCTCAGATTGAATTGATTAGAGTCATTAGACTTTAAGTTAAATTTAAATTTATTTTAAATTGAATTTTACGGTTGAAATGCCTGATCCAAATTGAAATTAAATTGAATTGAAATTTCCCAAACCCCAGCCCATTCCCGATGCTAAGGTTTGGTTTGGGGTACGGTGACAGTTGATAACCTACAAAAATAATAAGTACTTATTCTCAATAAGTACTTATGTGTTTGGAATTACTGTTTTGGTAACTGTTAAAACGTGAAAAGAAATAAAATAGATAAAAAGTCCATTGATTTAATAAACTATTAATTGTTGTATAAATAATTAAAAAATATATTATTAGTAATATAAATTTAAAATTAAAAATAATAAAATGTTAAATTAAAGTGAGAAAAATATATATAAAATAAATTTAGTAAATAAAATATTTCATAAAAATTATATTATTAATCATATAATTTTTATTTTATAAATAATAAAATATTAACTTAAAATAAGAAAAATATAAATAAAATAAAATTAGTAAATAAAATATTTCATAAAAATATATTATTAGTCATATAAATTTAAAATTATAAAATATTAAATATAAATAAAATAAATTTAGTAAATAAAATATTTCATAAAAATATATTATTAATCATATCAATTTAAATTATAAATAAGAAAATATTAAATTAAAGTAAGAAGAAAATGTTATATTGGACTTACTTTCTATTAGCTAAAGGTATAGTAAAAATTAATAATTATCAGAAGGTTATTAATGGAAGGTAAATTTTTTACCGCAACCCTCTTTTTACTTATGAATTTCTGTGATAGTATCGTAATTTTTTCAACCTCTAATTATTCACCACAAATTTAAACATGTAACTATATTTAAAAATTACAGTGAATAAATACTTATCTCGACGATATCGCAGATTCAAACGAAGCCTAATTCCGTCACTTCAAAGACGGAAGACAAGAAGCGAGACTATATATCAATTATTTCACATGGCCATCCCTCCCGTGAACAGATCAACTTGAACAAGAATAGAAAATTATGCATAAACTTAGAAATATGTGGAATAAACACCACACAAGATCATAACTGTCATATTCAACATCCAATACTTTCCACAATTTGATCTGCAGAATCACACGATTCTTCAACAGATCAGAATGCAAGAAAAGCAGATATGCTGTCTTCTATTACAGCTCACGGAAACGGTTCGCAGGTTTTAGTAGAACTAAAACCAACATATGTAAGTAACAAACAGCCAATACTTATTTTACTAGACAAATCAACGACACGTTAGGAAGCCTTTAAGCTTTAGAGGTATTAGCAACTGCACCAGTTTCTAACTTAGAGGCATTAGCAACTGCACCAGCTTCAGTTAGAAGCGGGACAAGCTTCCCCTCCTTGTGCAAGCCAGTTGTAGCTGCAACACAAATTCACAGATCAGAAAGCAGAAGAATTATCAGAAAGCTCCGAATTTGAGATACAATTTAAGAGAGGGATAATGGAAGGCACAAGAAACAGAAGCCTTACTATCACAGCCACCAATGTGTTTCCCACTGATGAAGACATTCGGCACAGTCCTTTGTCCGGTCCACTGTGCCAATGCATTTTGTACTTCGCTTCCATCACCTTCACAAAGAAAAACATCTACAGTAAGAAATTGACCTCTAAACAACCCTAATCTCTAATCAAAAAGGAATGACACAATTTTTATCTCATTGAAACGAATAGCATGATGTTAGCTTACTGGTCGTTTTGAGGCAAAAGAACAAACATATAAAAGAAATATTGACCACACTGTGTAATCCTGATCAGACTAGGAACAACTACACCCAGCCATTGCAGTTCCTTAGGAAACACGACACTAAGTGTTATTGATAATGATCCGGCAACCAAACCAGAGACTTAAAAAGAAAAATTAAACAAACTCACTCTCGATATCCAATTCAACGACCTTGTACTGCGCTTTAAGTTCATCCAACATCTTCTTCACCGAGGCGCAGAACGGACAGTACGTCTTGCTGCGATTTGGAACCAAAAAAGCTCAAACACATTAAACCAGAAAAGGAGGAAAAGAACAATTCAACCATAGCAAGAAAACGGTGACGAAGAACCTGAAAACGATGACGGAATTGGTCGAAACGAGGTCCTTTGCCTTGTCCAAAGCCATCTCTCTCTCTCTGCAGGTGTGTGTGTGTGTGTGTGTCTCACTTAGAGACTGGAGAGTGTTATGTGTTCTATTTATAGAGGAATGAGCATAGTGTGAAGCGTGGAACCAAAATGATCATCGGTCCTTATAAGGCCGACGGCTATGCATATTTCTCTCTCATAATATTACAAAATAGTAGTTGGATGACATTAAATTACATTAATCTCGGCGTTGGACGGTAAATTATATAAGAATTACTGCAGATGATGAGGGGATGACATTAATAACATAATTTAGAATTTGCAAGCATTTCAGGTAGGTGAAATTTCGATTTTTTCACAATTTTCTTAATAGGCCAAAATAGTAGTTGGATGGCCTAACTAGCAAACATAGAAATGCGTAGTCATAAATAGTATTATATAAATAAATATATAAAATTGTAATCGAAAATTTAAAAAAAATTGAATCATAGAGTTGAAATTTATTTTGTAAATTCATGATTTTTTATTTTTTATTTTCTGTCCTTTTTTATTTGATTTTGTCTTTTGCACCAGGTTAATATGCTTTCTCCAAACTAAAGCAAACCAAACTCACTGTGACAAGGTCACGGATGAAATAAACCAAACTCACTGTGACAAGGTCATGGATGAAATATGTGATTGTATGATTTTGTCTTTTGCACCAGGTTAATATGTGATTGTATGGTTGTGGACGAGGCCATTTTCCAAGCTCTGGACTTCATTGGATACGGGCTTGTTGTTGAAGATGCTGAGGGTCTATTTTAACGTGTTGTTTCTGGTTTTTGTGAAGGCAACGGTTCCCCAACTCTGATTGGGGCAATTGCTTTACGTGATTGCCTATCATTTGCATGCGATTATCTCCCATTTAATGATTGTATTTACTCGGATTGTTTGCAGCTTGTGAATGCTGTCCAAGGCTCTGCTCGTGATAATTCGGCTTTTGGTCTTGTGGTGTCGGATTGTAAGAAACTTTTAGAAAATAGGCTTGATAATTGTGTCAAGTGGGTTAGGAGGCAAGCAAATATAGTAGCTCATTCATTAGCTAAAACTTCTCCTCGCCATGCTCGCTTCCAAGTTTGGGACGTCATCTCAGTTTTTTTGTTGGACTATTATTAAGTTTATGAAATTCTTTTCCCGAGAAAAAAAAAAGAATGTTGTAAAATTTATATAATAGAAAAGATAAAATAGTTTAGTAAAGTTTATAGGAAAACATCTAAATAAATGTATTATTAAAGAAAATAATATATTATAATATATGATTAAAAAGTAAAAAAGGAGTTGTGCTATAATAAATGAAATATGAGGCACGGCTGTGACTTACAGTGAAATTTTAAAAATTAATATATTATAATATACGATAAAAAAGTATAAAAAGAAAATTGTGTTATAATATTTTAGTAATTAATTTAAAAATAAAGTTATGATTTTTAAAAAAAATTTATAGATTGAGGAGTCACGGTGTGATTTATTAAATCACAGTGAAATTTAAAGAAATTAATATATTATAATATATGATTAAAAAGTTAAAAAATGTCATGAGAGTGACTTAATACTGAAAGTAAATTTTAGGGTTGCGTAGATTTTCAATTCAGCTGCACAACCAAATTTCACGCTCGTGCGAATATAGCAAGACATAGCTGGAGCAGAGCACATCGAAGACATCAACGTCAGTCACATTTGAAAATATATTTATGATAAATTATAAATTATAGATTATTTATGTAAAAATTTTAAAATATGAATTTTTAAGTCAATCTATAACATGCTTTTGTATGTTAAGTATTTTTTTAACGACACTTATAATAAATCTTAAATTATATATATTTAATAAATTACGTAATAATTAGATATTAATTTTAAAAAATAAAAATTTTGAATATAAAATAAAGAATAATAATTATATTTGAAATTAGAATGATATTAATTTTTTGGAGAATTAAAAATTTTTCGTCCGATCAAAGCAATTGCCCGGATGATTTTTCGAAGCCTACGAGCAGTGTCGGCAAGCGAGTACGTCGATTCGAAGATGTTGGAATTTGCTTGGGACTGAGTTAGCTCAGAATGAATTGATTAGAGTCATTAGACTTTAAGTTAAATTTAAATTTATTTTAAATTGAATTTTAGGATTGAAATTAAATTGAATTGAAATTTCCCAGGCCCCAGCCCATTCCCCATGCTAAATTCCCAGGCCCCAGCCCATTCCCGATGCTAAGTCCATCACTTCAAAGACAAAAGACAAGAAGCAAGATTGTACATCGATTACTTCACATGGCCTTCCCTCCCGTGAAAAGATCAACTTGAGCAAGAATAGCAAATTATGCATAAACGATTGTCATAGAAATATGTGGATTAAACACCATACAAGATCATAACTGTCATATTCGACATCCAACACTTTCTACACTTTGATCCGCAGAATCACACGGATTCTTCAGCAAATCAGAATGCAAGAAAAAGCAGATATGCTGTCTTCTATTACATCTCACGGAAACGGTTCGCAGGTTTTAGTAGAACTGAAACCAACATATGTAAGTAACAAACAGCCAATAGTAACAAACAGCCAATACTTATTTTACTAGACAAATCAACCACACATTAGGAAGCCTTTAAGCTTTAGAGGCATTAGCAACTGCACCAGCTTCAGTTAGAAGCGGGACAAGCTTCCCCTCTTTATGCAAGCCAGTTGCAGCTGCAACACAAATTCACAGATGAGTAAGCAGAAGTATTATCAGAAGGCTCCGAATTTGAGATACAATTTAAGAGAGGAATAATGGAAGGCACAAGAAACAGAAGCCTTACTATCACAGCCACCAATGTGTTTCCCACCGATGAAGACATTCGGCACAGTCCTTTGTCCGGTCCACTGTGCCAGGGCATTTTGTACATCGCTTCCATCACCTTCACAAAGAAAAACATCTACAGTAAGAAATTGACCTCTAAACAGCCCTAGTCTCTGGACAAAAAGGAATGACACAATTTTTATCTCATTGAAACGAGTAGCATGATGTTAGATCACTGGTCGTTTCGAGGCAAAAGAACGAACATATAAAAGAAATATTGACCACACTGTGTAATCCTGATCAGACTAGGAACAACTACACCCAGCCATTGCAGTTCCTTCTTAGGTTTCAACTCCCTCGGTCACTATGAAATTACTCAATTTTCTATGAACATAAAACAATCCCTTCCATGGTTTTACCATTAAACATTCAAGATCAAATTCTTTTCATGTACAAGTTTTCGTTCTGCCTAGAAAAGATCCACACACACACAAACAAAAAAAAACGAAAAACGAAAAAATAAAACAAAAGACGAAGACACCCAACAAATTTCACGCAATTCCAATCAGTGCAAACATGAAAAAGAAAATTCCAAATCTTCTTCACCGTTGATGACGTGGTTCCTGATAAAAGGATAGAAAGAACAAATAAAACAACTATAGAATTAGGAAACACAACACTAAGTGTTATCGATAACGATCCGGCAACCAAACCAGAGACTTCAAAAGAAAAATTAAACAAAATTAAAGCAACTCACTCTCGACATCCAATTCAACGACCTTGTACTGCGCTTTAAGTCCATCCAACATCTTCTTCACCGAGACGCAGAACGGACAGTACGTCTTGCTGCGATTTGGAACCAAAAAAGCTCAAACACATTAAATCAGAAAAGGAGGAAAAGAACAATTCAACCGTAGCAAGAAAACGGTGACGAAGAACCTGAAAACGACGACGGAATTGGTCGAAACGAGGTCCTTTGCCTTCTCCATAGCCATCTCTCTCTTTCTCTCTCTCTCTGCGGGTGTGTGTCAGTGTGTGTGTCTCTTACTTAGCCCCGAAGTCTTAGAGACTGAAGAGTGTTGTGCGTTTTATTTATGGAGGAATGAATACAGTGTGAAGCGTGGAAACAAAATGATCACCAGACCTTATAAGATCAACGGCTAAGCATATTTCTCTCTCATAGCTGTGGGACCATGCCTTTTTCGATATTTTGGAGAGGACATTTATTGCAATTTTCCAATTTGGGCGATTCAATACATATGAACAAAAGAAAGCTCTCTGATATTACTCTTATGTTTAAGGTTAGTCACACAAAGGGAATGAGAGAGCAAAAAATGACTAGAGAGGGAATATCTTAATCATATTTTATAAGCAACAATGCGAGGAACATGGTAAAAGTTATTACAAATGTTTTAAAAATCGTCCAACAGTTTATAAATTTATCAATTTTTTTAATTTAATTCAATATTTTTATTAAAAAGTAATTAATTAATTAATCTGTCAATTTTAGTAAACCAATAGTTTTAACTAAAATACACTAATTAATTTTTATTTAACTATATCTTTTTTCAACTAGACTTTAAATTTTTCAATAAGTAAGAACAATCTTTTTCAATTATTTTTTAAATTCTTCAATTTTATTCAATATCTAACCGATTTTATGACGATATAATACTAATTGAACCTTTTAAACTTTAAATCTTTTGTCTTAATAATTTAACTATCGGTTCAATTTTAAAAACAATTGTCATTACTAATGCACTTGGATAAAAGATTAATAATAACAAAAACAATAACAACCTAGTAAATATCCCATTGGAATATAAAGTCTGAAAAAATTTAGTATAGTTTTACTCTTGACTAATAAAAACGTTGTTTATGAACAGATAGATAATGATTGTCTCCCCTAATTCTTTGATGCACAAATGTTGTGTACATTTTGCACCTTAACATTCCTAAAATAGTTCTTATCACATTTCGAAAGTGACAACATGAATATCAGTAAGAGATTGCATATATTTTGTACCTTAATATTACTAAAATAATACTTATTACATTTTGAGAGTGATAACATAAATAACGGTTCTACCATGTTAAAAATGAACTATCCAATTTTTTTATTTAATTTTTTCCTTTAACTGTTAAGAGTAATTTTATAATTTTTACTTCTTATTTATTATACATTGATTATATAGTAGTTTAATATCAGTTGAACCTTTAAACTTTAAATTTTTCTTTTGATCAGTTCGTTGTCTCGTTAATTTTTTTTAAATTGCTTTTCATACTTCTTTTAATACTTATCTGCTTTCTTAATTTGTTAAGCAATCATTTTACTCTAAACCGGATATTTTGTCCATCAAATTCTGTGATAGGATCATTACTCTTGATTAATTTCTATTAACAAATTAACTAAAAATGTGAATTTTGTTATAAAGGGTTGTTAACTTGAAATGTGAAACAATTATAAACCGGAAGAGATGACATTCGGGCTCAAGCCCGGGTTGGCTTGCAATGCCCTGACCCAACTTATAGTCAACAAGTCAGACTCAAGTTTTTTAGTCCTCGGACTGAATTCAGGGTCAAGATGCTCAGGGCTGACTTGAAATTTATAACAAAAATGACACAATTTTATGAAAAACAACATTGTTTTCTATTTTTAATTAAAAATAAAAAATAAATCAGGTCAGGACAAGTTGAACTTGGCTTGGGCTATATTGCCTCAGCTTCATCAAGCTCGGGCTCAAGCTTAGGCTACCCAAGCAAGGTTTGGCCTGACCCGAAGGTCGACACCTATAACAAAAATAACTTCATTTTCTATTTTTTAATTTAAAAAATAAAAGTAAACAACTCATGCCGTGCTAAGTCGAGCTAGGTTTCGGTGAATTCAAGCTCAAACTTTCTACTTTGAGTGAGGCCTGGGCCAAACCTAGGCCCCAACAATCATTCCAATCCCTACCCCGATTTGACCTATTATCACCCTTATAAATTGGCATCATTTATTCTTAAATTTTTATTTGAAAAAATTGGATAAGATTTTATTTGTAGAAATTATATTGTTATTTTAAATAATTTATTTAAAAATATATAATTTATTTACTCAATAATTAATGAAATGTATAGTTAAATGATCAAAAACCATATTTTTTGTATTTAACTATTGGCTGAGTACTAATGTATACGATCTTCTTTTGTAGCTTGAATACATTATTTTACATGTTAAGTATCAAATCGGATATAAAATGTCGTGTTGTAATCATTAGTTCGCATACTATTGCAAACATCAAGTGATTTTTACTCAGTTTATAGCCCAAACAAGTAGTTAAAAGACCAATTAGCCTATTTTAAAAATATTTTATTTTATATATATACACACACACACTACTATTTATTAATATATATATTTGTTAAAATTTTAATTGGTATTTAATTTTCACAAAATTTTGTAAAATCAAGTTTTGTATATTATCTTAGAGAGAGAGCTTCAGAGGAATTGGTATTGATGACCCTCACTCGACTCTTGCAAATTATTTGAATATGACGATAAGATTGATTTAAATATTATTAAATTATAATTATAATGTTATAGTGAGATACGTAAACGTAAATATATTATATCTTTATGAATTTTTGATATATACTGTTATAAAATAAAAATTATAATATAATAAATTATTAGAAAGTGAAGATATCTCTAATAATTGACCCTATTTTTAAAGAAGAAGAACAAAGATATCATTCATATAGATCTCATTTTAAATAGGGATGACATTTGGGTCCGGGTTAAGTTCGACTAAGCCCGACCAGACCTGAAATTATTGGGCTATATGTAGGTTGACTAAGCCTCGAGCCCATTTTTCAACAAATCATGTTTTGGACTAGGTTCAAGCTTATACTGTATAGGCCCAATGCCCAGTAGCTATAAAAATGACGTCATTTTATGAAAACAATAAAAACAAAAAATTTTAAAAATAAAAAATTAGGTCAAAATGAATCGGTCAAGTTGGGCTTGGTTCGGCTCAACTACTTTAGGGTCGATCATGCTTAGGCTCAAGCCCAACTATAGCCCGACCTAACTTATTGACATCCTAAGGAAAAGAAAAGAAAAGGTGCAAACTAAATGCAAGGATTTGCGTACTGTGTTTGATAGAGAAAAAATAAAAAAAATGCATATTGTATTTGATAAAAAAAAATTAAAAATTTTCATTTTCTATTTTTAATTTAAAAATAAAAACTTAGGCTTAGTCGAGCCAGTAAAGTTGGGCTTGGTTAGGGCTCAACTGTTTTAGGGTTGGTCAGGCTTAGGCTCAAGCCCAATTATAACTCGACTCAATTTATTAACGTCCCAAGGAAAAGAAAAGAAAAGGTCTAAACTAAATGTGAGGATTTACATGTGGTATTTGACAGAGGAAAAAAAAAGAGAAAGAAACTATGGAGTCGTCTTGATTAAGCCATCAAACTTGGCCAAAAGAGCAATTTAGCTCCCAACATTTATTCCGAATTATGAGTTGGACCCAAACGTTCGGGAGCTTTCAAAATGAAACCTTAACATTTGAAAAAAACGTTCCAAATGAAACTTGAAGTTTAGAAAATGTTCAAAATTGTCCCTGATTGGACGAAACAACCAAGAGAATTAGGTCTCCATCAATTAAATGATGATGTGGAATTTTTTTTTACTAACATGGATTTTTTTAAAATTTTAATAAAATAAACTTTGGAAAAAATAATGCGGCTTTTTGGTGAGTGTCAAATTAACCTAAAATAATTAAACTACTCATAATATTAACGTAGTACAGTGGAGTAAGGTCATCTTTTTAGGGAATGATGGTTTATCTCTTTTAAACAATTAAGTAAAAAAAATAAAGGGGTTTGAAAATTATATTAAAATGTAATATTAAAAATAACAAAAATAAATTGATTTGAAATTCAATATAACAAACTTCTAGTTAAAGGAATTTATATCCACCTTGATTCATGCAATTGATCATTGATGCTAAAGTAATTCAACATATTCATGAATAAATTGGTTCTAGTTATTAAAAACAGATTTATAATAATCAACATGTCCTTACCTTGTACGATAATCATGAACAGATCGAATAATTACTTCTTAATCAAAAAACAACCTCAGAGGCAGCTCGAAGGATTTAATGTTTCGACAGGCTTAAAATTTAGAAAGACCCAATTCTAACCAACAAACTCAACAGATAGTTTATTACAATTAGATTAATTAATTCCACGATATATATTATACTTCTTAACGAGAAAATAAAATTATGTCGATTGCCACTTATTAAAGTCAACAAATAATTACGAATTTGCAATTTTAATTAGCTGTTGATTATTTCAGTATTGTTAAATATATGATATATTCAATAAAACCCAAAATTATCATAAAATCAGGAAAATTCAGGAATTAATTAAATATCCATGCATAATTGAATTCAATAAAACTATTCAATTTCACAATCGATTTAGAATCAAGGTTTCAATATAATCCTCTAACTAGAATAAAAAAATTAGCTATAAGCCATAAAAAAAAAAAGATCACATGAATATTATTAAAAAGGAAAATTATTATTACGGAATAAACTTAAAAGAGAACATGCAAGGGTGGAATTTTAAGTTCCATGTTGTTTCTCCCTTGAAAGCAAAAGGTGAGAAACGAAACCCATCGTGAAGATGTCTCCAAATCTAACACCAGTTGTCGATTGTTGCCAAACTCCAGAAAACGTACTCAAACCTAATCCAATTGAAAAATCCAACAATGTAGCTGCTACTTTTTGCCCTGGTAAAGCTATCTAGCGTATGTTGTTTTGTTTTTCATTTTAATTTTTTAAAATAATCAAAATTTTAAATTTAATTTAATATTTTTCTATAATTTATAAATTAATTAAATAATTTTAATAAATTAATCCATTTTTAGAATTTAAATTTTTATTTAAAAAATTAAAATTAAAATAGTAATAAAACAAAAAATTATGTCACGTCTGTGACACAACATACAAACTAAAATAATTTAATTATTTTGTTTTTCTATTTTCTATCATTTTTATTTTTATTTTTATAAAATTAATAGTAGTGTAATTTAAACTAAAATTTAATTTACTTTTTTATTAAACTAATAAGTATAATTAAAATTAAAATGATAAAAAAATAACAAATAAAAAAGACTCACACCTGTGACACAAGCATGTAAGTCACAATGCACGACCATGCATGTGCTGCATAACTTCTAAGGACGATGTTTTTTTAATTGAAAAGAGTTATACAGAATAGCATTAGACAGAATATCTGAACTCCTATAAATGTATAAATGTAGGGAAATACAATTGTGCTCTTACCGACGAGAGTGTAACTTTAGTAGGGATGCTGACTTGAAGACTATTTGTTGAAAACAATAAAACTTGTCCATGCTTCATCTGCTTCGTTATTCGTTAAAGCAAATTTCAAGTTTTATCAAAAGAATAACACGTGTAGATGCACATAACAATTAGTGTAACCCTTTAAGAAAACGTAAATTACAATGACCAATTTCATCAATTGAACCCGTAATCTCTCACAGCAAGGAGTACTCACTAATACATGACAAATACAAACTTGGGCATGTTGCCGTGAAGTAGAATACTACTTTCTAATCCATGCCATGGATCAAAAGAAAGTAGAAAATAAACAAAGTTTGGATCTTTCTTTGACTGAGAATTTTGAGGATTGGTGACAGCGTTACCTTGAGCAACTGATAGATAAAGCTACTTAACAACAATCAATTTAGCCCTGGCATGTCCTTCGTTGATTTGGAATTGGTCCCCTATCCCAAAATGGGCCATCAATAGC
>JANQAP020000017.1:1363770-1380900 GCA_026874005.2 Erythroxylum coriaceum
GAGAAAATCACAGGAGAGCAAAACCCTTCAGACTTTGGGACAAAAGTATTAACTAAAAAGAAATTTATTTTCTGTAGGGACTACTTACAGATTACAAAAGCCCCTTGGCTTTAAAGTTCTTAGTCTTCTTTTTGATACTAGTGGAACCACATCATTGGGAACCTTGGATGTAGATAGCTTTGAGGCTATCGAACCATGTAAAAATTGTTAGTGTTCTTTACTTTCTACATTTCTTATTATCTGCAAGGTAACAATCTTTATCAGTTTTGTTTGAAAAAGATAGCAGTACAGCACTTATATCCTAACAGTATCGGTAGCAAATTTGATTTTAGTATGGCATTCTATTGATATTAGTAAAGTATTATATCGGTATTAGTTAATTTTTAGATATTGTTTTAAGTAATTTTTAAATTTTATAAATTAGTTTTTTAATTTTTAAATAATAAAATTAAGTATTATATAAGTATATAATTTATATTAATTCTCAAAAATATCATAATAATACAAATTTAAAATAATAATATATTTATTTTTTAATATTATTTTTACATATTTATATAATAATAATAATAATAATAATAATAATAATAATAATAATAATAAATATGAACAATATTTAATCATTGTATAAATAAAAATTAAGAATAATACAAAGTATTTAAAATATTATAATTTTATTATATAATAAATAATAATTACATCAAAATATCAAATAATAAATATTTATGACTCTCTAACTGTTATAATTTACAATAAGAGTTTATATCAAGGAAGTAGCCAATAATAATAAAATTTACAGTTTTATCTATATTATCGATATAAAATTTAATATACATTAAATAAGAGTGAAATTAAAAGAATAAGAGAAATAAAAATTTGAAATTTCATTCAATCAAATACCTGATTAAATCGAATTGACTATAATTCTCATTTGATAAAAAAATTTGATTATTGAGAAAAGTTCGATCATCATTATTATTCAAATTTATTGCACCAAATGACAAGTCAATATTTTCTCATCTAAGATTGTCTTCCAAGTTACTCTTATCTATCAAACCTTAGAAATTGAATCTACATAATTACTTGTTTTGTAAAGAGTCTCAGTAAATAAATAAAATTAAATTATTAAGAAATTACTATAAGTTATATGAAACTTAATAATGATAATAACACACATTTTCTGAAAGTTTAAATTGTATCGAATAAAAACCAAGTAGTTCGCTCTTTTGTGCTCTAATTTATTACTTTTTTTGAATGGATAAATTCAAATGTGTTATAATTCCTTTCACATCCTGTTGCACTCACCTATTGACTCAAAATTCGAGTTACAAACCTATATTTAGATTAAATCATTTCTCATTAAATTTAGGACACACATATATTGTAGATGAATTTAGTCACCTTTTAGCTTTTTATACAATCTCATCAATAATAGGAAAATATCCAGCATCTCTTATATTATCCAACTTCAAGTCAATGCAAGGTGTAGCACAACGAGTTACATAAAAAGAATTATGCATGTTTTGCAATCTTCATCTAGCTGCTTTATAAGCGGAATCTTTTTAAGTAATAAACTGAACAATATTTTCTAGCTCAACTTCATTCACAACTTCATCAAATATATGAAATAGAGTATCGACATTCCTAAAAAGCCAAATGCATAGACTTAAAAAATATTGTCCTCTTTGTAAAATAAACCAAATAATTAATAATAGGTTCTTATATTTTATTTGTCTAACCATCACACATGATTAAACACTTAAAAGTAGCCTAATTTATTATTCTTTCATCCAAATAAAATTTTATCTCATAAGTAGAGCTACTCAAAAGTTATCTCTATAGTCATCAATTGAATGAGCTTTGTATCATGGACTATAAAAATCAGCAACATCTACCATATGCTAATAATAATAAGATCAGGCGTCATTGAATTTTATACCTAAATCATACCACTGTCTAGTCATGGCTATATCGACATTACGAGTCGCTTCTTTAGATTGTAAGGCATTATGGATTAAAGACTGAGCTTTAGGAGTTATTCATGGTAAAAAAATTAAACATTTGTCTTCTTATTTTCCTAGCATTAGGTGCAACATTCCTTTGTTAGGTAGGAATACTATCATTTTCAACATTTCTACTTTTATCCTGACCATTAACAAAAGAAGTTTTATTACTAATTTTGTAATTCAATATTTTCTCCTATCTTTCTCATGCTAATACTCTTTAAGTAAAATGTTATTTCACATCATGACTCACTTTTTAAAAAAGCTCCACATCACCTTTGACCAAGCTAAATGTTTTTTTAATTCAGTTATTCTTTCAACTTTGAAATGCTTGTTAAAAAAATGGTATAATTCTTCATTTTAGAAATCAATCCAACATGAGTCTAAACTGGATCATTGAATTTTTCTAAAGTGGTTTAATTATTATGAGTATTTGAATTTCCTTTTTTTTTGTAAAAATAAATGAAGACATATGTTAAAATTAAATTAATAAATTAATGTTAAAAAATACAACTTTTGGATACAATATCATTACATAACTATAAATATTCGATATTCAATTATAAGCATATCAAGAGTCTTATACCCTTCTTTATGATAACACACGTTACAAAAATAACTTTTTTGTGATAATACATAACGTTTAAACACTCACAATTTCACATACTATGAAACTGTGGGAGCGAGTTATTGAACAACGATAGCGTAAAATAGTACAAGTGAAAGAGAATCAATTTGGATTCATGCCTGGGCGATCAACTATTGAAGCAATCCATCTATTAAGACGGCTGATGGAGAAGTATCGAGAGCATAGGCGGAGCCTACATATGGTCTTTATTGACTTAGAGAAGGCATATGATAGTGTGCCAAGAGCAGTCATTTGGAGATGTTTGGAAGCGAAGAATGTTCCTAGTACCAATGTCAGGACTATAAAGGATATATACGAGGCCGCTAGAACCTATGTGCGCACGCCAGTGGGAGAGACAAAGTATTTTCCGGTAGATATAGGGTTGCATCAAGGTTTAGCTTTAAGCCCGTTTCTTTTTGCGATAATAATAGATGTCATCAAGCAGGACATACAAGATGAGGTACCGTGGTGTATGTTGTTCGCAGATGACATTGTATTGGTCGGAAAGACGAAAGCAGAAGTGAATAGGAAGCTCGAGATGTGGCGACAGACTCTGGAGTCATACGGTCTGCGGTTAAGTAGATCGAAGACCGAGTACATGGCACGTAATTTTGCACAGAGTTCAGAGGACGACGGACAAGACGTTCGGATTGGAACTTACGCGATAACCCACAAGGATAGTTTTAAATATCTAGGCTCTATCATCCGAGAGGATGGAGATGTTGAGAGCGATGTAATTCATCGCATCCAAGCTGGATGAGTGAAATGGAGAGCGGCAACTAGAATCCTATGTGATAGGAAATTTCCATTAAGGCTGAAAGGAAAATTCTATAGGACGGCCATACGATCGGCTATGTTCTATGGCTCTGAATGTTGGCCTATGAGGGTGGCGCAAGTGCGAAAGTTTGAAGTAGCGAAGATGAGAATGTTGAGATGGATGTGTGGTTGTACGATGTTAGATAGAATACCAAATAGGGAGTACAGAGAGAAGTTAGGCATCGCGGCTATTGGTGACAAGCTGAGGGAGTGGCGATTGCGATGGTTCGGACACGTGCGCAGGAGAAGTGTGACGGAACCAGTCAGGCGAGTTGAAGGGATCCAAGTCGAAGGAAAGCGAGGTCGAGGGAGGCCAAGGAGGGCATGGGAGGAGCAGATCAGACTGGACCTAGAGGCGCTAAATCTATCTGAGGATATGACATCAGATAGAAACAGTTGGCGACGCAGAGTTTCAATATTCGACGTATAGGGAGCGCAGGGACGTCCAGGGTACAGCGGGCTTTAGACTGCTCTGAGAACATGACTTGTGATCTGAAGTGGGGGAGACAAAGATCTGCAAGTCGATCCGTAGAGTGGTCTACAGTAGTAAATGTACTATGTATTTATTTTTGTTTATTGTTCGACCTGTCATTCACGGAGTTGCAGGGCTCCATATTGGCTATAGACTCCTAGTGCGGCAGATAGCCTGTATGCCGGTCGACCGTACCTTCGAATGACCACTTGCCCTCTTACTGAAGTCCCATGAGGATACGACCTCTGCCTAGGATAAGCAGAAAACGTTTAGGGTGGGATTAGAGTCTCATATAAGAGATGACTAGGTTTTACCTCTGCTATAATAGATAGCAGACGGTAGATTTTTTTTTTTACTTTCTTGATTCTAATATTTTTCTATCCCTGCTTATGCCTGCTCACCTATTTACTTCTTCATGTTTTTATGTATTTATATAATTTCATTTTCATATGCATTCTATCGGTTATAGTCTCCATGCATATACATATATTGTTATACTTATACAGGGATTGTCCTTGCATTGGTCTGGTCTATTTGTTCTATGTGTTTATGTTTGTTTTTGTGCCTGTTTTTGTTGTCGGTATTTGTTTGTTTGTGTCTGTTTGTTTGTTGTTATTTGTTTTGCTCTTACCTTAGCCGGGGGTCTATAAAGAAACAGTCTCTGTATCTCTATCGGAGATACGAGCATGACTGCGTACATTTTATCCTCCCCATACCCTGCTTAGGCAGAAATTTGGGTATGTTTGGTTTGGTTTGGTTTAGTTATTGAATAATGAGTATTCTCTCAAAAATTCATATACTATTTTCTACTAAGATAGGATGATGAATATGCATTTACTACTCATAAAATATGATTAATATTTGTAATATTATTTCCCATCAACAACAATAAACAATATAAAAATGCAAATATTTAATTTTCTTAACTCAATTACACATATTAAATGATTTAATTATATATTAATGTTATATTCAAATGATTAATCATATGTTATATACCTTTTATATAAAAACAATAATTAGTAAATTATACGTTTTATATAAATTCATTAACAAAATAACAATTTAATGAATCAAATTTGATTTCATTTTTATGATTATTAAAATAAAAATTATATGACTTTTTTTTTTGAACTACGAGGGAAACTCCATCTGAGGAGCCTAATGGGCAACATCTCAATTCACATTTCGATCTCATTTCTTCTTAAATTCACAATTGTAATAGTTGAATGACATGTCTACCAATTGTGAAATTCTTTTTCATTAAATTTAGGACACCGCTATGATTGTAGATGAATTTAATCACTTTTTTTCTTTCTATATAAGCTCATCAATAATAGAAAAATCTCTAACATCTCTTATATTATCTAACTTCAGGTCAATGCATAATATATATTTTTGATAACAATATTTTAATAAATAGTCAATAATTTCATAATATTTTAATATTATAATATCTCATTCACTCTTTATCGCTTATTTATCTTAATTTGTAGCCACACACCCTTAAGAATAAAAGTTTAAGATTATTTAAAAATTATTTTAATTATTTTATTCTCTGTTTTATTCGTAATTAAATATGTAAAAATTAGAGAATAAGAAGAACATTACTGTTGACAATTAACAGAAGTTTGGTCCATTGTAATATACTATCTTTATTCTTGGAGGTCCAGAATATTCTGGTAAGTTCAAGGTTAGCTAAAGGAAGCCCAACGCGAAAGGACGGGAATTTACTAGAATTTCTCCTCTACTCCGCTATAAATTCCTGACCTATGCAGGGCTCACCATCACCGAGAGAAATAAGTAATTAGTATCAGTTTGATTTTCTGCTACAAACATTTCAACCATCCAACAATAATCAACGAATAGCGTGTTCTTGGAGCTCAGTTAGATAAAATGTCGCTGATTCCAAGCATCTTTGGTAACCGACGAAGCAGTGTCTTCGATCCATTCTCCGCATTGGATTCGTGGGATCCATTTAGGGACTTCGCTTTCCCTTCCTCTTCTTCGCTCATTCCTCGGGAAAGTTCAGCGTTCGTCAACACTCGCATGGACTGGAAGGAGACACCTGAGGCCCACGTGTTCAAGGCGGATCTTCCAGGCCTGAAGAAGGAGGAAGTGAAAGTAGAGATCGAAGACGACAGAGTGCTCCAAATCAGTGGAGAGAGGAACGTGGAGAAGGAAGACAAGAACGACACGTGGCATCGCGTGGAGCGAAGCAGCGGGAAGTTCTTGAGGAGGTTCAGGCTCCCGGAGAACGCCAAGATGGATCAGGTCAAAGCGTCTATGGAGAACGGTGTTCTTACCGTCACTGTTCCGAAGGAGGAAGTGAAGAAAGCTGAAGTCAAATCCATTACGATATCTGGTTGAAAACTGGATATCGATGCAAATAGTTGAGGAATTCAGTTTCGTTTGTGTCAGTCTGTGATGCTTTGAAAATACTACCGTATAAAAGCAGTAAATAAGTTCTATCTATGAATGTGTAATGTTTTGTATTTTTAAAAATAAATTATATAAAATATTTTAAATTATAAATAAAATATTAACCAGATTTTGTTTTATGAAATTATATTAAGATCTATTAAAAATATTTTTAAATATTAGTTAAAAAGTTTAATTATATTGAGTAATTATTTCTCGATCAAGCTGCGGCGCCGTTTTGGTTGATAAATTTTATGATTAAAATAAGCTACGGTGCCGTTTTGGTTTACCCGTAAAACTTATGTTGCACATGACCGTATATGATTGAAGCCCCTAAAACCCTCGGCTTCTCGTTGTCGAGTCTGTTTTCTTCTTCCCATTGTTAAAGCCCTTAAACCCTGAAACATCTCAAAGTCACTCTCCGAACTTTCTCTTTAACAGTCAATGTCCTCTGTAGCAACCAAAGCAAACCCTCTTCTGAATTCTATTCCCCATTTCCTCACATGGCGCTCCTTAGGGTTTCGCACCATTTGCAGCGGTCGTCTCGGTTTTGTTCCCTCCGATCACGAACCGGTCGTCGCGGGAACCAAGGTCCTCGAGACCTTCAAAGAAGAATTTGAGATTGGCTCGAGCATTGTTTCCCTTGAAACTGGAAAAATAGCTAGGTTTGCTAATGGGTCTGTTGTTTTGGGCATGGGAGAAACCAAGGTGCTGTCCACCGTCACCGCCTCTAGAGGCGATGTAGTTCGCGATTTTTTGCCTCTCACTGTATGAACACTTTCGAATTTCCGTTGTTTTCTTGTGTGGTTTGATGTTTTCTATAGAGTCTTAACGCCTTTGTTGGTACATTAAAAGGTTGATTATCAAGAGAAACAATTTGCACAAGGTGTCATTCCCACGACATATATGAGAAGGGAAGGTGCGCCTAAGGAACGTGAACTTTTGTGTGGTCGTATCATTGATCGACCTATCAGACCGCTATTTCCTCCTGGATTTTACCACGAAGTTCAGGTATAATTTTATGCTAAACTCTTTGCTTCAGTTCGGTTGTTTTGGTGAATTTAAATATAAGGACGATATATTTCATTATTTAAGTCAGTATTTAGGAATGTCATGTGCTCGTTGTTTTGTTTTCTTTATTTTTTCTTTTATGCTTGAGATGGTGTTGGAGAAGGGAGGTGCTTGCAAGATTGGATTTTTTTTTTGGTTCCATTTTCTTGTGACGTCTTCTTTGACGAGTCTGGTTTACAGGTAATGGCAAGTGTTCTTTCTTCAGATGGGAAATATGATCCGGATGTATTGGCGGCTAATGCCACATCTGCTGCTCTTATGTTATCAGATATTCCTTGGGGTGGTCCCATTGGCATGATTCGCTTAGGAAGAGTTTGTGGTGAATTCATTGTTAATCCAACTATGGATGAGGTAAGACCAACATGGGTTAGATTTTACATCCTAAGGTTATGTGGAGTCTTTTCTGTAAATTTCCAAGAGTTTTATACATTGCTCTTATTTCTGATTCATTAGATGCACACCTTGGAGTTGATTATTGCACGATTTGTTTTCCTGTGGTTAAATACTTATAGACATATTCAACTTCCTTGTTTCAAATGATTATTCTTACGTATGAACATCAAACAGTTATGTTTTTTCCATTGCTACTTGACTTCGGATTTTTGTTATGAACTTAGCTTTCTCTTTTAATGCAGTTGAATTTGAGTGATTTGAACCTAGTGTATGCTTGTACAAAGGACAAAACTCTAATGATAGATGTCCAATCTCGTGAGATCTCAGAAAAAGATCTAGAAGCGGGATTAAGACTGGCACATCCAGAGGTCAGTTGCAACATATTTAATTTATCGTACTTGCAATGTGATTATGTTAGCGAAAAGAATCTTAGATGCCTTTGATATTCCAGGCAGTTAAATATCTTGAACCTCAAATCAGACTAGCTGCCAAAGCAGGGAAGCTTAAGAAGGAATATAAACTGTCTATGGTGTCAGACAGAACATTGGAAAGAGTTAGAGATCTTGCAGAAGCAAAAATTGGAGCTGTTTTCACTGATCCGTCATATGGAAAGGTGCATTCTTTTACTGGAAAATACGTTCAACAACTAAAATTGGTTTTCTTGAGGCCTAGTGTATATGTATGTCTTCTTGTAATTTGGGTGTCTCTTTTTTTGTGACTTCCACTCTCTACATCAACTTTACCTACAGTTTGAGCGCGGAGAGGCACTGGATAATATTGCACAAGAGGTTAAGAGGACATTTGAAGAAGAATCTGATGAAGAAAGTTTAAAAGTGCTTCCAAAGGCAATAGACATGGCGAGAAAACAGGTAAGAGACCAAGGAGTGAACTATGTGGAGGGCATCACTAGGCTGGGATTTACAGAAATGTAACTCTTCTGCAAATGCATGCCTTTGCATCTTACGATTTGCAACTTCTAAAATATTATCAACCTATCAGGTTGTCCGGAAAAGGATTATTGCTGAAGGATTTAGAGTTGATGGCAGACGTCTTGATGAAGTTAGGCCTTTGTATTGTGAGGCTGGTAATTTACCTGTATTGCATGGGTCTTCATTATTCTCTCGTGGAGATACACAGGTTAGTGGACATATTGCCTTCATTTTCTTAAAATCCTGTGAAATAAGGAAATATAAGCCTGATATATGCCATGTTTGAGTAGGGTTATGTTTCATTTTATGCATCCACCCATAATTGTATAGGTTCTCTGCACTGTGACTCTCGGGTCACCTGGAGATGCTCAACGTTTACAGTCCTTGGTTGGTCCTGCGACCAAGCGCTTCATGGTCCACTATAGCTTTCCACCATTTTCAATTAACGAAGTTGGTAAACGAACTGGCTTGAACAGACGTGAAGTTGGGCATGGTAATCTAATTTTACATTTCCTTCTTCTTATCTCCTTTTCATTGTATCCCTGAGACGAGTTAGTGCTTAGGATACCTTCTCTTTCTGTTTTATTTGCTGTTTAATTTTATCCATAATTTGGCTGCCTTAATGGGCTTTCCTTATTTAATCTTTCAATATTATGATTCTTTAATTTTAAATTTAAGAATGCTTTCTGTTCCCAAGCTGTGAAATTCGCCATGAGCAGTTCGTCGTGCTTCTTGGCACAACATGTGCTCTTTCTAGGAAGTTGCATAAGTGAGGTTATAATCTTTGTAACGTATGATGATAACAAATTGCTGTATTGATCTCAGTCAATTTGGTTGCCTAGGGCATCAACACAAGCAAGTAGTTATGGAATGTAGGATGAACAACAAATTGCTATATATAATTTTGTTTTTCGGGACAGCAAACATAAGCAAGGAGTTATTTGTTTTCTCTTGGCTTCAGAATGAATTAGAACTATTATGCTTCCTATGTCTCATTAGTAATAACTATTGTAAGGTTGATATCATCAATTGTAGGGACTCTTGCGGAGAAGGCTCTACTTGCTGTTTTACCTCCAGAAGATGGCTTCTCTTACACTGTTCGTGTGAACTCGGAAGTCATGGCTTCCGATGGCTCAACTTCAATGGCAACTGTGTGTGGAGGTATCTTTTCTAATTTTAATATAGCTATTGCCTATTGGTCTCCACTTCTTGTATTATTATCAAAAGGGAAACTATTAATAATTGTGTTTTTGGCCGGTAGCTGTTCTTCTGAACTTGATATGTGCATAAATACTCTTCTTTTTGAGGGATAAAGCATTCTTTAAACTTGGTTTTGATCACATCATTTCACTTAATTTTTCACTTGAATCTTATAGGTAGCATGGCTTTGATGGATGCTGGCATTCCACTGGCAGAACATGTTGCAGGAGTTTCAGTGGGTCTTGTCAGTGAAAGTGATCCCTCAACTGGTGCAATCAAGGACTACCAAATACTGACAGATATTCTGGTGAAATTCTTGTTTGTTGGTTCACTGTGGCTTACATCATTTTGACTATTTATTAGTGTTGTGGCTTATACTTAATCGAGTCTAAAAATTGGTTGGAACTTCTGGAATTTATCCTTCTTGTTCATCTTCCATAATTATATGGATCTTATGTTTCATTACTATTTGTGAGGCTTTTAAATGTAGAAAACAGAATTATTTTAATGATACCAAAGGGGTTACATCTGTCTTATGCTGCCCCTATTATCCCTTGGAATCCCACCAATCTACTAACTTGTTAACAAGTCCTTAAAGTAAAGTTGGGTTGTTTCAGGGTCTAGAAGATCATCTGGGAGACATGGACTTCAAAATTGCAGGAACTCGTAAAGGGGTCACCGCAATTCAGTTGGATATAAAACCTGCTGGAATTCCTCTGGACATCATTTGTGAGTGCTTAGAGCCTGCGCTTAAAGCTCGTCTCCAAATCCTTGACCACATGGAACGTGAGATCAGTGAACCACGTGTTCAAGATTATCAATATGCTCCTCAAATAGGTTCTTATTCAAGACCCGTTGCTCCTTGTTTTCTTCTGCACTCAGCCTTGTCATGGTTATTGTTCTTATGTGAAACTTTTGATTCATGATGCAGTTAACTTGAAGTTCAGCAATGATTCCCTTCGTCGCCTAATTGGGCCACTAGGTTCTCTAAAGAGAAAAATTGAAGATGAAACAGGTCCAGTTCAACCCTGACAATAATAAAGGGTGCTTAAAAACTATACATTGTCATGGCTTTACTTTTAAGAAGGTTAAAATATCTCATTTATAACATAGTTGGGGTTTATTCTTCTAGTTTTGCTACTATGGCAGTTAACTATTCTAGTATCTATTCAACAGTTTATTCAAATTGGTCCTTTGAAGTTTATAATGAAAGTTGTACATATAACTTTGTGCTGTGCATTTGGTTGATACATCAGTATCAAAATGTTCGGTAGCAGCACTGGTTCTAGTTATGCCCTTTAAAGGATCAACTTAGCTCTGTTTACTCGTATGCTATAAAACAATTCGGTATCGTAATGCTTTCTTATATTATTCTGTCTTTACTAGATTAATCATGTGTGGATAGATATTGAAAGACTATTAATGAGTCTGAGCTGACGTTAAATTGTTGTATGTAACATTGTTCCACAGTTGTTGTTTGTGTAGCCTAGGATCAATCTCTTATTCCTGGTTTCAGTCATAACATGCCTGGATTATTTCATGTAAAATATTATAAAACCAACTTATATTCATTCTTGCTAGATGGTAACATCTTATGCAGTTTTGTTATAGTTTGCAATCATGATATTCATTCTTGCTAGATGGTAACATCTTATGCAGTTTTGTTATAATTTGCAATCATGATAAAGTGTTCACTGGAATATATTGATTATTTCAATATCATGTAATTTTAGGTGCACGATTGTCTGTTGGTGATGGAACACTTACCGTAGTAGCTAAGAACCAGAAAGTAATGGAAAAGGTGCAAGAAAAGGTATTCTGCATTTAGTTTATCTGTCTTAGTATATCTCTTGTTTGACTCATCTGGTTCTTCTGAATACTACACTCCGAGTAAATGGAGTCATGCTTTGGATTTGAAGTCACCCATTGCCTAAGGTATTTTGAATGAACTTATCTTTACATGGTGTTAATTTGCTGCTTCCTTGTGAGGAAACTAACCTTCTTGGAGGTTTGGTATTCTGAGCTGTTTTTAATAAAACATTCTATGGAGAAAATAAGCTATCATTTATAGGAACTATTACTCATGGGTACATATTTTTCAAGATGAATGAATTGCTAGTAACACCATTTTGATGAGTTATCTTTTCTTTTTTCTCATATGAACTTTGGAGACTGTTGTTTCTGGTCAACAAACCTAGTAAGTTTGCCCATTGTCAAGTGCTGTCGGGTTTTAGCAGAATTTATACAGGGGAAGCACTTGGATGTAGGACTAACAGAAGGATTTGTATTTTTGTAGAGACCTTTAGTGTTGAAATTTATAAATAAGAAATTGAAGCAAAGGGATAGGTCCAGGAATAATTCCTAGGGTTTTTATCAAGAATTAGGAATTACACCTAGAATTTAAAACAACCAAAATTATTGGAATCAAACCGATAGATATCTGAAAAACACTTAAAACGGAATTTAGGTATCACTCTTAATTTTATGTCACTTTAGATGAAACGTCTATATATATTATAAGTCTTAGAATCCTTATCCTAATGGAATAGAGATTCCAGCTAATTTTTTAAAAGAAAAATTTATTCCAATACTAATTCTTATTATTTCTTAGTGAACTTAATTCCTAAACCAACAAGGACAAACTAAAATAAAAAGTTTTCAATTCCTTATCTATCTAAGAAAATAAAACTATCTTTGTGCCTCATTGCCTTATTATGCCAATAAAAGATTTTAGGGGAAATTGCAAACAAAATTTTCAGTTAATGAAGCATTTAAAAATTTGGTACACAATTGCGATATTTTACAGTCTCCTGCTGGACTGATGGGAATGTTCTTATGAGTTTTATAGGTAAAAGCTATCAAATTTAGCTAGTTTGCCTGTTACATGTAACTTTTTTGTTTACTCATTTTACCTTAAAAGTACTCTGTAGTGTATGATCTACTACTTGGGATCCGGATGCTATGGAAGCACTAATTTAGTCAAATTTATTACCTTAAGCAAATTTGTTTACATTTTAGTGTCTGGCAAAATGCCTCTGAGGGAGGATGTGAAGACATCCTTGCTCCTGCTAAGTACCTTTATTTGTACCTTTGCTTCTCAGATTGATTTCATCGTTGGACGTGAAATTGAAGTCGGTGGAATATATAAAGGAGTGGTGGCTTCAATAAAAGAGTATGGTGCTTTTGTGGAGTTTAATGGTGGCCAGCAGGGTCTGCTACATATTTCTGAGCTTTCACATGACCCGGTATGTCACGCTTATTTGAAGTGTTGCCTAAGAGCTTTATCCTTTTATTCTCATTTGTATGCCCATTATGGCATTTTCTCCCTACAGCCACTCCATTATTCTCTCTCTCTTTCTTCTTCATCCTCGTTATCTGATTTTCTGAGTCTTAGAGTATGTTGCTACTAATATTTGTAAACCGAGATTCACTTATGTGTTATTTGGCAATTAGCTTTATATTTTGTTTCCCTCTTAAGATCTGTGTTCTTCATTCATCAGGTCTCCAAAGTTTCAGATGTAGTATCTGTCGGCCAGCAGCTTTCCTTGATGTGTATAGGGCAGGATGTGCGTGGAAACATTAAATTATCACTTAAAGCAACTTTACCACAGACAGAAACTGAAGCAACTAATGTGGTTCAAGGTTGTGTTCGTGTCATAAAAGAAGTGCCTGATATTTTAGAAAGGAGTGATAATATCGAAGAAAAAGAGCAGAAACCTGTGATGGATGAGTTGGAGATAAGTAGAAATGTTGTGAATCCTTCTACTTCAACATCACCAGCATTTGTAATTCGAAGTGCCACAGAGTGTGATGAGAGGGAAAAATCTGCTAGTTTGAGTCAGCATTCTACGTGTAACTCTAAAACTTCTCGATCTACAAAACGAGGCTCCAAGTCAAAAAAGAGCCCACCTCAAGATGATAACCCTGATTCACCAATGCCTTCAAGTACCTCGTCACATACTTCTGTAAGTTCAGATGATGAGAAGAAAATATCTAATGTCTTGAGTCAGGCTTCTGGGAGTATTTCCAAAAAATCACGAGCCTCAAAGCAGGATCACAAGCGAAAGACAAGCTCACCTCAAAATGATGAATCTGATTCTTCATTTCTTAGTTCTGGAGTCCTTGCACAACCTAAGAATGGTATGAATCATGATGCTGCTGAACTCAATGCTTCAGCTTCCTTATCAGAGAATGATAAAGCAGCAAAAAATGGTGATTTGACAAAGGGTTCAAAGGGCACCTCTAAAACATCACAGGGTTCAAAGCAGGATCGCAAGAGAAAGATCCCATCTGAAAAATGTGACCTTAATCTATCATCTTTATCACCTATTCCCCCATCAACTGCAATTTCACTTCAAACTGCCATGTCTTGTGATGAGGATGGAAAACTAACGGGCTTAACTTCTGCTTCTAAGAGTAAATCTAAAACCTCTACGAAACAGGATCATGTGAATGCCAAGACTCTGAAACTTGGGACGAAGGTTAGTGCGACAGTTTTCCAAATTCGTGCTCTTGGCCTGGTTCTCGATTTGGGCAGTGGAGTTCATGGAATGTATCGGTTTGAGGTACAAATCATCTCATTCTTCTGCTGCTTATGATTCTTTTATCATCATGATAATCACTACGATGTGCATTCTCTTTATCTGTATAGAAACACAATTGCTTAAGTTGAAAATGCTTTAATTCTTCCTCACACATGCCTGCCCTTTCATTTCTCTCATTAATTGTCGTCCTTTTTGAGTTCTGTTCCTTTTACATGGATTTCCTCTCTCTCTGGATCATGAACATGCAGAGCAATGGCCGCAAGGGCTTTGAAGTAGGTGATAAGCTGAAAGTCAAGTGTACGAGCTTTTCTAGCAAGGGGATTCCAGTTATGTCTTTGGTGGATGATGACTAGTCTCATATTGACTTCATTGATATCAACAACCCTAGTTTTTTGCATATGGTTACTGACAAAAATCGACTGGAAAGAAGCTCTTGTGACGCCTTGACAATGATAGAAGTTTTGCCGTCGGATTTATGCGGATGAGCTTGTTTTAAATGAACTGTTATCTGACACACTTGCAGTTTGGGCAAGCATTAGTTCTGTGCTTAATCTTCCTACATTTCAGTGCTTGTTCTTGGATCGCAGTCCTTGGTACTTGAAATGATCCGACCTTTATACCGTCAGGCCAAACTGTGTCGCTCAAATGCTCGGCATCCATCCATTGGCCGGCCGGTCACAGTCGATTCAGTTGATTAGCTTGACTAATCAGGTTGGCCTTTATCTCATGTTCCGATGCAATTTGTTTGTGATATTATCCATAAAGCATACAGTTCGTCTTCATGCAAAGATGACTGAAGAGAGTTCTGTGTGCTATTCCTGGAATGACTAGATCAAAGGCACTCTTTTGGAATTAGGTTCAATGATTTGTATGGCCTATGGGCACTCTTTTGGAATTAGGTTCAATGATTTGTATGGCCTATGGTCTCGGTTTATAACAGGGAACGATTAGAAAACTCAACCAATTTGACTGCTTCAATATAAAAAATTTTGAATTATTTAATTTTTTACTTTCTAATTTAATTTAGCTTAATAACTCTCCTTTGTTAAAAGTTGAATTTATTAAATAATTCATCAATTTTTGTAAATTAATAAATTTTTAAATTTCAAATTCTCAAAAATAGTTTTAAATTATATTTTAAAATTTTAATTATATTTAATCTTTTATTGGTTTTATGACAATATAGTAATGATTGAATCTTTTAAATTTTAATCCTTTTATCTTATCAGATTAACTTTTAGTTTGGTTTTAAATTTTAATCGTTATATATAGATAGAGACGTCGATTTTGACCCGACTCAATTTTGACCTTGGTCGACTGGGTCATAGGCCAAAAGTAGTCCACTTGACTGGGCCATATGTTAAGGTTGAGCTTGAGCGGTTGACCTGGCTTGTGGCCTAATTATTACTTCAAGAATGATGTTTTTGACAATTTTTTTTTAAATTATAATATGGGCCTGGTTGGCCCTGCTTACCAATGGTTCGTCCAGATCAAGCTAAAAGCTAACCTATTTCGGTCCGTCGAGCCACAAACTACCCTAACTTGCGCCTGGGCTATTCGACCTGAACTATTGACATTCTTATATGTAAAAAGTAATTAAAAAGGAAATAACATAATGGGTAACTTTAATTTAGCTTAAATTTCTGTTTTCTACTCCCTTTTTTTTATAAAGTTATTTATTTTTTAACATAATTTTAAAAAAAAAGTCATGAAAACACTAATACTTGAATTGAAACCTTCTTCTAAAAACTGGTTCGTCCTCCAAATGCTTACAGTAACACACTGAGTGGTACGTCTTTTTAACATGACACCAATATATTTTTAATCTTTTAATTTAAATTTCTTTCGTCTTTTAATTATTAAATTTTCTTTAAGAACGTTAATAAATCATTAAATTGTATTGAATTATTATCACATAATCTTTTTTTATCATTTTTTGTAATTTTTCATCCATTCTTTTTATTCAAAATGATACCATATTAGTTCTAATACGATATTGTAATACAATATTGTTTTGAAGTTGTAAATAGATGTAAAATTAATTTGAATGTATGATTTGTATTGATAAATTAAATATAATATAGAGGTATATATGATAATTTTTTAAGTATAGGAATTAAAATGAAAAAAAGAAAAAAATTGGTATAGTTAACCTTATACTTAAATAGGGACATTATAAACCTACAATTAGAGATGACATTTAGGCTGTGTTTGGATTTACAGCGTAATAGCGATAAGTACTTATTCACCGCAATTTTCAAACGCAGTCATATGTTTGGATCTGCAGGTGAACAATCAGAAATTGGAGGAAAGTGCGGTGTCATCGCAGAAATCGATAAGTAGAAAGAAGATTGTAGCAAGAAAGTACTTATGCGGTAGAAATTATACTTCCATTAATAACCTTCTAATAATTTTTAGTTTCCATTATACCTTCAACTAATAGAAAACAAGTCTAACGTATCTTTTTATAAAATAATTTATTTACTAAATTTATTTTATTTATATTTTCTCATTTTAATTTAATAATTTAATATTTATAATTTAAATTTATATGACTAATAATATATTTTATGAAGTATTTAATTTACTAAATTTATTTTATTTATATTTTCTTATTTTAATTTAATATTTTCTTATTTATAATTTGAATTTA
>JANQAP020000017.1:1386490-1409414 GCA_026874005.2 Erythroxylum coriaceum
TTTGAAGATTGGACCAATCGGCCTGTGGATCATTTCGAATGGGCTCGGGCCCAGCACGACCGACTCGACCATACCATAAATTTATTAAAATATAGTTATTCTTAACTTTATGTTTATAGTACGAAATTCATTGAATTTGAGATTAAATGTTGAGAAAAAAAACTAAATAATAGAAATAATTTAGGAAATTAGTAACTTACTTTTTAATTTAACCCTTTAACTTTTTTTTATTCATAATTTTACTCAATATTTTTTAGGATCTCAACTTGTATCACCTCAATATAAATTAATGTTTAAAATTAAATTGGAAGTTAAACCTATAAGACAAGATGTTTAAGGTTTAAAAGGTTCAATCGGTATTAGACCGTCATAAAACTAACTGAAGATTAAATAAAAACAAGGAATTTAAAATATGATTGAAAGAGATTGTCTTTACTCATCAAATAATTTGAAGTTAATGAAAAAAATTATTAAATGAAAATTAATTGATTAAATTTAGTTTATAAGAACTTATTAATTAATAAATTGATCGATTTTTAACAACAACAGTTATTAAAGTAAATTGAACTAGAAAATTAAAAATCGAACTAAAAAGTAGGACTATTCAGAATTTTTACGGTTGATTTGGCCGAATCAATTTCATAGTAAATTTTGATATAATAATCTGTTATGTTAGTTAACTGCATTGATATTAGGTTTTTGTGCAAGTCATACACTAAATAACCAATGTATTGCACGAACTTGTAGGGCGTGTTTAAAGCTTAATAGAATATTTGCATGTAGTTCTGAGAAGTAAGTTTGTTTTTTTTAAGAACAATCAAGCTTTTTCTCATTTAACTTCCTGCTAAACTATCTGAAACTTTTTCTGCTACCAATGGAAGGAAGATCCGGAAAAGAAGAAAGAACTCGATTGGAAAAAGAAGCTTGTGATCATCACTGGAACAGCTGAAGGGTTGGAGTACCTTCACAAGGACTGCCAATTCCGAATCATCCACCGAGACATCAAAGCAAGCAACATCCTTTTAGACCTGAAACACAGACCGAAAATCTCAGACTTTGGCCTTGCAAGATTCTGTTCCTCCATGGAATCTCATACTAATACCGCCATTGCAGGAACCATGTAAGACCTTCTTCCAGGTTCTGAACATTCATAATTTATACTACATTATTGAACCTCATAAAACTTAGTTTGTTGCTTGTTTATTGAGTGGTTACATGGCTCCTGAATACATTGCTAAGGGAATATTAACAGAGAAAGTGGATGTCTATAGCTTTGGGATTCTTGTACTGGAAATCGTCACCGGCATCGAAAGCACCAAGTTTCAGTCCGAGGATTCATACGAAACCTTAGTTACTTCTGTAAGAATCTGTACAATCCTTTCGTTATCTTCTTTTTCACTTGCATTTGTTTCCTTATTCATCTTACAAATATTGCAGACATGGAAACACTTCCAGTCGAAAACAGTACCAGAAATTGTTTACAAGAGTATAGTGATTGAACACATGGAAGAAGTTGAAAGGGTCGCTCAAATTGGTCTATTGTGTACGCAAGAGTCACCAAGTTCACGGCCAACCATGGCAGAAGTAGCTCAAATGCTTAGAAAAAATGAGCTTGAATTGGCAAGACCAACCGGTCCTCCGTTCACAGGCATGAACATGGAGCTTCGTTGTTTAAGCTCAGACGGGCAAGGATATTCCATGGCTGGTTTCTCTGAAACCCAGAATTCTAAGGACAACTAGTTTCAACCATTTATGTGGAGCCATGAATTTAAGATGTTAGGACCATAAACTTTTAGGTGAAGTAGGGCATATCTACAGCAGGAGCATGGAAAGTGTATCATTCTCTTTTAGCTTTGGAAGTATATGAAGTTTCTGGATCTCTTCCCTCAATTTCAATGGTGGGGTTAAGTAGATAGATTGACATTTCAAGTTGGGTTTTGCTTTTTGAATGAGAACGAGTTCTTAGACAAGGAAAGTTGACAATCATAAATACCGTTTACCTAGTCTCTGCAATAAATGGTCTAACCTAAATGGTAATGACATAAGACTTTTTGTTGTATGAAGTCTCAACATAACTCTTTTGGTGATAACTCTCTAAGTTGGCATTTTCGTCTGATTCAATTCGGTCGAAGTTGACCAATAAAAATTGAATTGTTTGAATTTTCAATTATATTTGCCTCTAAATTTAAAAAAATTCGTACTTAAATTCATAAATTATGTTCATTCCGAACCTAATTAAAAAAAACCTAAAAATACTCGATAACTTAAAAAAATTCAAAGATCCATCAAATAAATGTTTTAAAAATTAGACCGAAAATTAAATCGATAAGATAAGAAGTTTAAGATTTAAAAGGTTCAATTGATATTACACCGTTATAAAACTTGCTAAAAATTAAATAATTAAAATTTTGAAATATGATTAAAAGAGACTGTACTTATCCATCAAAGAATTTAAAGTTTAATTAAAAAAAGATATTATTACATAAAAATTAATTGATTTATTTTAGTTTATAAGAACTTATTAGTTTATGAAAAATGACTTACTAATTAATAAACTAATCAATTTTTAACAACAAAAGTTATTAAAGTAAATCGAATCAAAAAGTTAAAAACTGACGGTTCAAAATTTTTACTATTAAATCGATTGATTTGGTTAGGTTTTTCAATCATTCCGTCAAAAGCACGCTCGAATTTGAAGTCAATAATTCGAACTCGATTGAATTTGAATCTTATTTAAAAACATTCGAGACTTGAATCTAACTTAATTCTTTGTTAGAGCTGTTCTCAATAAGGATGACAATGGAATAGGTTCAACCCGGCCCTCAGTCCAATAAGTCACGAGTGGGCCTGGCCGGTTAGACCTTGCTTGATTTTTTTTTTTAATTAAAAAATGATGTTATTTTGTAGAAGACAATGCAAATTTAGTACCGCTAAAAAAAGTCTCAAATAAAACAGAATCTGCTGACTTTTAGAGACAGAAAATGGATGCCAATCTAGAAGCATATTTTTCATACCGCAAATAGGGTGCTTGGTGAATCTTAGGTAGGAAGGATAATCTAACATATCCATACCTTTTGGACTTGACTTGTTCCAACCAAATTAAGGATTTCTGTTTGCTTTGACATCTGGGTTTGGGTCGGACCGGCTTCCAACTCAAAATTATTGGGTCAAGTTTGGTTTTATTGAATTTTTTGGCAAAACTCGAGCTTGAGTGGTGATTTGATACTCAGTTTGAAAAAATTTGAACGAACCGGTCGCTCGTTCAAAACCTATGATTAAAAAATTCAATTTGTTTCGATAACTTAATTGTAAAAATTTTGAACTAATTAATTTTTTAATTTAATTTTTAATTTTTAATTTGATTTATTTTAATAATTTTTGTTAAAAATCATTCAATTTATTAATTAATTGATCATTTTATAAATTAATTGATTTTTATAAAATAAAATAAACCCATTGATTATTATTTAACAGTCTTCTTTTCAATTGAACTTTAAATTAAATATAGTCTCCTTCAATTTTATTTCGATTTATTTAATTTTTAATTAGTTTTATAATGGTTTAACTCCGATTAAACATTTTAAATCATAAACCTCTTGTCTTATCGGTTTAACTTTTGATTAAGTTAAACGATACATTTCGGGTAACTCGCTAGGGTTGCAGTTTCTTGAGGTTGTCCTAGCATAAATACACTTAACAATTAATAAATGAGTAAATTATTTAATGAATCAACGATTCAAAATTAAGTAGCGGTTTAATTCAAATAACATTTATAGACTCCAACTTATCACATTTTTTTAATATTTAAATTAGAAGCTTCATGAGAGGAGTGACTTCACCATTTGGACCATTTGCTTGAAGGGTTTCTTCAAAGTTTACTCAACCTCATTGATTCAATACATTATCCTATCAAATGACTGTTTTCTGTTTTTGGTTTAGTTCTGTCAATTTTGGTGTTGAAGATGAAGGATAATAAAGGAGAAGGTACAGCTACCAACGTCATAACTAATCAAATATGAAATTGAACCAAGCAAAGGGAAGATGAAGACACTTAGAATTTTCAAGATTTGAGTACAAACAAGGAGAAAGGTCAAAGTAAATGTGGATATTAGTTGTTAATGGATTGAATGTGAGGAATGTGGCAATGGATGGTGGCTGGACGTGGACTACATCTATGGCTGTTCTCCACCTTCATCAACCAAACCTTAATGTCCTCCTTTCTCTATCTCGAGCTTAAGTTGGTCTAATTATTCTTCGGAACTTTGTAATACTCAAAAACTATAGAGACTGATGGGAATCATTTCATGTTCTTTCTATCAACCCACCAATTTGCTTGCTCTGCTCCTTCGCATAACCCACAAGTCCACAAAGACGGAAACATATAGAGAGAAGCTTCTTCACTAAGAAGATAAGAGCTTCCATGCATCCCTCAACTCAAAGATGGCTTCTTTTTGCTCTCATTCACACCATCTTTGTCCCACTCTCTCTGTCTGATCCAAGAACTACAGAATCTGGACTCTACTGTGGCACTTCAAGAACATCACTTACTGCTGTCTATTTCCCAACTTTTGTCAGAGTAATGGAAGTTCTTGCGAAGCTCATAACGAATGCCCATTTCGCCACTTACCATGTTAACTCTACCATTCCCATGTATGCCTTAGCGCAGTGTCACCATGATCTCTCCCAAACCGATTGTCTCCTCTGCTACGCTACCGCTCGGACCAAACTTCCTCGTTGCCTCCCTTCTATATCAGCTCGCATCTATCTCGATGGCTGCTGCTTACGTTATGACAACTACAGTTTCTATCATGAGTCTGTGTCCTCTGCTTTGGATACTGCAAATTGCAGTAATGAGAGTGTTCCGAGTTTACGTGATGATATTGAGAAGTCGGCGTTTGTTACCAACGTTGGGTATGCGATTGGTAATGTAACTAGTACAGCTGTGGAGGGAAGAGGATTTGGGGTTGTGGGGATTGATAAAGTTTATGCCTTGGCTCAGTGTTGGGACAGTATTGACAGAGAAGGTTGCAGAGAGTGTTTGGAAATGGCGGCGAAAGCTGCGAAAAGTTGTCTGCCAAAAAGAGAAGGAAGAGGTATGAATGCAGGGTGTTACTTGAGGTACTCGACTGAGAAGTTCTACAATGAAGGAGGAGATTTAAGAAATGGAAAAGGTGAGTTTCCATTCCATTTCTGAAGTGTTTTATTTTGTCAAGAAATTGCAGAATCTGGTGTTTCTGGTCCTGTTTGTCTGCTCTGTTTTTTTTCTTTTCCAGTTTCCATTCTCAATTAAAGAAATTGGTGAAGTAACTAACGAACTTTCCTTACTTTGATTCAGGATTTTCTAGTAAAAGAGTCACCATTGCTGTTGTTCTTGCAACCACTGCATTCTTCATGCTTTCCATCTTTGCAGCTTATGCTATCCACGCAAGAGTATCCAGGACGAGAGAAGGTAAATGAATGGCAAATAAAAGATTGTAAGAGCTCCATCTATGTTTGTAAGAGCTCCATCTACGGAGTTCTTAACCTCTTTATTGTTCTGAACTGCTGATTTATCTAATGCAGAGCGCAAAAATCTTGGTAAAATCTCTATCAGTTTCAAGAATTCGAGTTTGAGTTTCAAGTATGAGATCCTGGAGAAAGCAACAGATTACTTCAGTCAATCCAAGATATTAGGCCGCGGAGGGAATGGTTCTGTCTACTTGGGGACGCTGCAAAATGGAGAAACTGTAGCTGTAAAGAGACTGATCTTTAATACCAGGCAATGGGTAGATGAGTTCTTCAATGAAGTGAATTTGATCAGCGGGATTCAACACAAGAACCTCGTGAGACTTTTGGGTTGTAGCATTGAAGGTCCTGAGAGTCTCCTGGTTTACGAGTATGTTCCTAACAAGGGCCTCGATGGATTTCTTTTTGGTAAATCTTTTTGTCTCATCATCATTTCAGATTCATTTACTGTTGGAAATTTAGATTGGTGATGGCTTTCTAAATGCTTAACTGTGCAGATAAGAACAGAAACAGAAGTCTGAATTGGAAGGAACGGTTTGAGATCATTCTTGGAACAGCAGAGGGGCTTGCTTATCTTCATGGAGGTGCTCCAATAAGAATAATCCACAGAGACATCAAAAGCAGCAATGTTCTTCTTGATGAGAATCTCACTCCAAAGATTGCAGATTTTGGACTTGTTCGATCCATTGGTCCTGATAAAACTCATCACAGCACTGGAATTGCAGGGACATTGTAAGCCTTCCATTCCTTCCATTTATCCAATCCATATCTGAAAGTTCCAACCAGCACCTAATCATTTGGTTCATGCAGAGGTTACATGGCTCCGGAGTATCTAACACGAGGACAACTCAGTGACAAGGCCGATGTTTATAGTTTTGGAGTACTTGTTATTGAGATTGTAACTGGAAAGAGGTGCAATGCATTGGTAGAGGAGTCTGCATCACTATTACAGACAGTAAGTCCACCGAACTTTCTCTTATCAAAAACTTTCCAGGAAAATGTTTCTGCAATCAAGCTATTCCTGACAAAAAGAAAGTTTTGAAATGATCATTCGTTAAAACTTTTGGCCTCCAGGTATGGCAGCTCTACAAATCAAACAGGGTGGTGGATGCTATTGACCCTTGCCTGACGGATGATTTCTCAGAACAACAAGCGTCAAGTGTGCTTCAAGTTGGTCTTCTCTGCACACAAGCTTCGGCTACCTTGAGACCAGCCATGGCGGAAGTTCTTGAGATGCTAAGCAGTGAGGAATACAATCTTCCAATTCCAAAGCAACCACCGTTTATTGTCAATGCAGCTATGCTAGAGCCAGAAAGCTTCAAAAGATCTTGTAGTTCAATGAGCTCTGTGTCTAATAAAGCAACGAAACTTGGAGTTTCCTACACTTCTTCAGATTCCTGTAGCTTGCCTAGTTCAGATGGAGTGCCAAGAAGCCAACAATAGAAGGGTAAGGTCTCTTTATATCAAGTAGGTTTGAAGGCAAAAGACAAGAGGAGCTAAAGCCTTTTGCTTTTCCATCAAGAACTGCAATTTCTGAAGCTCTTCTATCTTCTTTTTGTAAGATTTTTTTTCAATTGCCAACTTTAGTTAAGCACAAACATGTCCTTAGGATTTTCATTTCCGAAATCCGCTTTGACCGGGATTCAAGACGAACTCGGGATTGAAAAGTAATTTTTCAAGATGATCGAAATAGTTTACGGCGTCGTTTTGCTTATAAAATTCAATTAATATTTTTAGATTTATTAAATTCAATTACATTTATATCAATACTATATGGTAGAAATTTTAGGCTAAAATTTTATTTTAAATCTTACGGTTTACATCATAATATAGAAAAATTCTAACGTTTTGAAGCATTTAAATTAAACTTCAATATCTTCAAAGTAGACTCTATGTAGATAGAAAATTTAAAGAGTTAATTGTTGACAACATTATTTTTTATATTTTAAATAAAAGGTAATAAGAGGGACTAACCTTTTAATTAATTAAAAAATATTTATGTGAAAATGAGATCCAATTTTTATTTAAAAATAAAAATAATCTCATGTCTAAATTAACCCGTCAAATTTTTTCATCCATTTAAGATTTGATTTAAGCGTTTTAAAAAAATTATAGTTCGATTTGAACGCTTTAAAACATTAGAATCAAATTATATTATCCTATAAATGTTGAAGTTAAAAATTTACTTTTGCCCATAAATTTTATTCATATAATTGACAATGTTGGACCTATTTTAAAAAAGACGAAGAAATTTATGAACTAAGTACTAAAAAATTGTTATTGATTAAATTATAAGAAAATTTTAATATAATTTTAAAATAAGTATTTTTCATAAAATATTAGTGAAAAGTGAAAACATGGTATCTTTGACTCTTCCGAAGGATGGTAATTTTTGTTTCGTTTAATTATTAATTTGGTCTAGTTCAATTTGAAGTAAATAAATAAAATATTTATTATTTACTTTGGATAGTCAATTTGGGCCGTGACTATCCATAGCCCGCAAGTGAAAAGTCCTACGTCATAAATAAAAATATTTTATTATTTTTATTATAATATAGAGTTGGATTGGAGTAGTGCTCTATGATCTTTGCGGTCTTGAAATACGACAACAAGATAGAATGACCTCATCGCTAAGAAGAGAG
Source organism: Erythroxylum coriaceum (assembly GCA_026874005.2). Classification (NCBI taxonomy): domain Eukaryota; kingdom Viridiplantae; phylum Streptophyta; class Magnoliopsida; order Malpighiales; family Erythroxylaceae; genus Erythroxylum; species Erythroxylum coriaceum. Next base: position 1,394,638 of record JANQAP020000017.1, read on the forward strand.
GAATTGTTACGATATATTGTAGTGGATGAAAAACTATCGATCCGAGGTCGGTCCTGAAATTTTATAAGTCCGGGGTGAAAGATAAGATATAGGTTCCTGACAACAAAACAACAGAACAAGTCCAAGTTTAAGAGAAACGATAGTAGAGAGGAGCAACAGGAAAAAAATCGTGCAAGTTTTTTTTTTAATAAAATACATTTCACATTATTAAAAGTGGGCCCTGGGTAGAGGTCCAACTTGCCCCTGCCCAGAGCCGGGGCTGTATCAATCACAATCTATTTTTTGGACCTTTTCTCTTTTTCTTTCTTCCTTTGGGCATTTTTAAGAAAATGACTTTTCAAAAATTTCATTGTTGTGGACTAATCTTAACATAATTTCTAAAAGATTTTCATTTTCTAGAAGAATCTTGAATGTGATAGTCTAATTATTGTTGGATTTTTTAGAATGAAACACAAAATAAGGACTTATGATTAATTATGTTAAAAGATTAACTACAAATATAAAAAAAGATTTATAGAAGTCATCTAACTACCCATAAGCTCTTTTCAATTGTGTTTATCTAAATAAATAAAAGATTAATAAATAATTAATTAGCAATTCAACTATGAACTTTTAATTTTTAAAATATTAATTGACTTACAAGTTACTTTTTTTCCTGTACAAAACTTCACTTTATAATTTTTCAATAAAGTGATAAAAATTTTAAATTTTGAATTTATTTTTATATGCTAATTTCATTTTACTTTCATTAATAAACTATAACCACATTACAAAAAATATTTATTATATAGTTAACCTCCACCAGTTACTAATTAGAGGTAAAATTGCGTATTACTGACCTTCTTAAATCTCGTGTGTCAGGAAAATTTTTACTGAATGTTGATGTTGTAGTAGTAAACCTCTATAAACCAAATTAGCATACGGTCAATGAATCACAAGTGCCCTAAAGAAGCTTTTGCTATTTCTTTTCTTGTTCTATTGTTCTTGATATTTCATGTGTGTTTGTTTATTCTTGAATTAATACATTGTTGAATAACAATTTTTGGTATAATAAAGCAAAAATTGAACTCTGTTTGAGTTGCCTTTTTATGGATTACGGGGTTAAATCACGAAACCGTTGAATCCACCATCGTTATCAGATGATAACTTGAAAACCAACGACTAGCAAATTAATCCAAAAAGGTCGTGCATCTAATCAGATCGTCTTCGTTTGTTAGGGTTCTGGATTGGAGAGAGATTTCAGGTTTAAGTTGTTAAAGAAGAGCAGAAAGAAAGAGCCTTTAAAGTGTGGAAGTGAAGGGTTTCAATTCTCTCTCTCTCTTTCTTCAATTTACTTGTATGATTTTGGGTTTCACAAGTTTTGATCTTTTTTACTGATACCATAAGTGCTTCTCCCCACAGATGACAGATCTGCTCTTGCTTATACCGTTGCTCCTTCAGCTCTCTAGTGTTTCTGAGTTCATCATTTGGTTTGCCACAAATTATTAATTTATCATTTGTGTGGTTGTTAGGTTTTTGGCTTATGTGATTGTCATAAAGCTTTAATTCTGTGTCAGCACTGCTTTTGTTCCAACTTGATTTGTTTCTCCTTTCCATTATTTGTGTTTGTTAGTTCTTCTTGTTACAAAACTTTTCATTCGAGGCTGTCATAAAATTCCTAAGCTTATCACGTGGCTTAGTTTTAATTGGGCTTAGAGTTATTGAGTGGGTTGGGTATTGTTGATGTTTTCGGTCCTTTGCACTTGCTTTCTTCATAGATTTTTCCATTTGGTCTGGGTTTATTATCTCTTTTGGTTCAGTTCTTTTTTTTTTTAATTTTCAATATTTTGTTTATTTTGTTTTATCTGTTCAATAATAGATTTTAGCTTCTGCATAATCCTAATTTCTAGTAGTGGTTAAGATTTTGGAACAACTAATTTTTGATTGGCTTGGGGTTGTGTGTACTTGTAATTTTCAAACCTTTTTTTATGATGTCCGTTTTGGAATTTATTAATAATCCTTGTTTCTTTCTCGAATTATATTGGAGTCATTTAGGGACTTGTTTTCTTTAGCTTGTACTGATAATTGGGATAGGAATGGTAGCTTGGACTACCAATGATAAAGCAAGGGCTACTCCTTTGATGAGTTTTGAGTCTAAGAAAAAAAGATGTTAACAGATTACAAATAATTTCTTAGAATATCAGAACCTTTATAAGAAATTCTTTAGAATTAGTGGAGATTTTAAACAAATATATTATTCATATGACATGCATCCATGAGACAAAGTGAATGGGAGTTAAAGCGAAAGAGATAAATGAGTTCAAACTTCGGTACTTAGGGTGTTCGAAGCGGCAAAATGAGATAAGTATCTTACAGGCTATTTGTTTCCATTTTTGTTTTTAGATTTTTGTTTTTGTTTTCAAATTCAGTAAAAAAAACCTGTTTATTTGAGTTTTTAGTTTCTGTTTTTTGTTTTTGTTTCTTCCAGTTTTCAAAAATTATGAAAACCATGAAAAGTGGTTTTTGTTTCCTATTTATGTTTTTTATAGTCTGATTTATTATCATTTAAATAATATTATTTAATTATTAATAAAAATTATGAATAATTTAATTCAATATTATATATTTAATAAATTAAAATTAATTATCAATAAAATATGAATATTTTAATTTAATTTAAATTTCATAATTAAACTATATGTAATTAAATTTTAATAATTATTAATAAATATAACTAGATTTAAAATATATAAACATTCAAATAAAATTTGATTTAATAATTAAAATATATTTCAAATAAACATTAATTTATAAATAAAATTTTTAAATTTTAAATTTTTTATTTTATTAAAATAACATAATTTTAGTAATAGTTTGTTAATAAATATTATATAAGAGATTAAGTAAATATATTTAATTAAAAATAAATTATCTTTAAGTTTTATCTAATATTTTAATTATTATCAGTGATAAAAATATAACTACATTAACATTGACAACCAAACAATTTTTGTTTTTATTTGAAAGAAAAACATAAACAAAAAATTGAAAACGAAAATTAAAAATTACAACAGAAAAACAGAAGTAGAATCAAACGGCCTTTTAGTTGTTAAGGAACTTGTAAATCATGTTGTAGGGGTAAAGAAGACTAATGATAGGATTATGTTCATAAGGATTATAAGAAAAGTTGTTGTTCTCAATGTGGTGTGTGCGTATGCATCTCAAGTAAGTTTGGATGAACAACTTAAACCTCAATTATGGGAAGAGTTGAATGAGGTAATTCATCAAATCTCCTATAACAAGAAGTTTATTCAAGGAGAAGACTTTAATGGTCATAGAGGGGCAACCTTGGAGGAGTATCTATGGATAGATGGAGGTTTTGGGTATAGGGATAGGAATGATAGTGAAACTGCTTTGTTGGATCTTACGCTAACATTTGACTTAATGATAGCCAATTCTTAAAAAAAAAACGAGGAGCACCTAATGACTTTTAAGATAAAGAGGGGTGTCCATAAGCTCAATTGAATAACAACACAGAGGTAGTGAGAGTAACCAATAGAGTAACATACAAACTAGCTAAGAAAAAGATGAAGAAGACAATCTTAGTAGTTAAAAGCAAAGCTTGCGAGAAATTGTACCAAAGACTGGGAACTATAGATAGAGAAAAGGACATTTTAAAGTTGGAGAGAGCTAGTGTATAAAAAACGAGAGACTTCGATCAAGTTTGTTATATAAGAGATGAAGCAAAAAGGGTGCTCGTGGCTGAAAATAACACTAAAAGAAGATGGCAGAGGAACTTTTGTAGTCCTTTTAATGAAGGTATAGAAGACAACATCTTTTTAAGCGATTTTAGCAAGTCTAAGAGGTTTCTTAACTTGACTCATTGTAGGTAGATTACAAGAGAAGAAATTAAAAAAGTTTTGAGGGAGATAAAGAGCGGAAGGGTAGTAGGGTCTGATGAGACATCCATTGAGGTATGGAAGAGCCTAAGTGAAGAGGGTCTTACTTGGCTAGCCAAATTTTTTAATGTGATCCTTAAGTCTGCCAAAATGTCAAATAAGTGGAGACTTATTATGTTAATTCCTCTATAGAAGAACAAATGGGACATCCAAAATTATAACAACTATAGAGGTTTCAAACTACTTAGTCATGCTATGAATTTGTGGGAGAAGGTAATTGAGAAGAGAGTTAGAAAGGATGCTTCTATCTTGGAGAACTGGTTTGGCTTCATTTAGGAAGGTCCACAACAGAAGCTTTACATCTCCTAAGAAGATTAATAAAATATTACAGGGAACGACAGAGTAATCTACACTTGGTTCTTATTGATTTAAATGGTGATTCTTAGACCAACTAGTAGGTCATAAGTTTGATTCATGGAATAACCTCTTCGTAAAATGTAAAGGGAAGGTTGTGTACAATGACCCTTTCTCAGACCTCTCAAAACGGAAGCTTTATGCACTTGGGTTTAAAAAAAATACATATACTTAAAGAAATCTTGTGGAGGTGTTTAGAGGTTAAGAAATTTTTTTACCTATATACAAGTTATTAGGGATATGTGTGAAGCGGTAAAGATTAGAGTAAAGACGATCAGAAGAGTTGCAAAAAATTTTCTATCAAAATTGGGCTACACCAAAGCTCCTGATTGAGTCCTTTTTTTGTTTGCAATCGTGATGGATGAGCTCACCAAGAATATTTAAGAGGATGTGTCTTGGTGTATATTGTTTGCTGACGATATTGTCGTAGTGGATGGGACAAAAAAGGGTGTCAATGTCAAGCTAGAATGTTGGAGGAATACGTTAAAAGTCAAAAAGTTTTAAATTGAGTAGGACTAAGACTTAGTACTTAAAGTGTAACTTTTTGGGTCATAGTATGGCTTTCGATATAGAAATAAAGATTGGTTCAAAAGTTATACCACAAAAAGAGTTTTTTAAGTATTTAAGGTTTATCATCCAAAGTAATGAAAAGATCGATGAAAATATAGTCCATCATGGTAGATTAGGAAGACTTAAACGGAGAAGTGCATGAAGAGTCTTATGTGAGAAGAAGATACCACTTAAGCTCAAAGGTAAATTTTATCGTTTAGCGATTAGGCTGGCTATGTTATATGAGACAAAGTGTTGGCCCATCAACACAAGTGTATAGTCATAAGCTATTGGTGACAGATATGAGGATGCTCCGTTGAATATGTCATCTTACTATAAGACATATGGTAAGAATGTAATTGTAAGAGACAAATTAAAAGTAGACAGTATTCATGAAAAATAAAAAAAATGAGGTTTAGGTGGTTTAGACATATTAAAAGGAGACACTATAACGCTCTAGTGAGAAGATGCAAGAAAATAGTACTTAGAAACTGTAAAAGGGGAAAAAAAAGCCTGAGAAGAATTGAAGAGAAGTGATCAAGAATGATATAGATCTATTGGAACTTATCGAGGAGATAACCCACAATAGAAAACTTTAGCGTACTAAGATACGAATAAAGGATCTCATATAAAGAGGTCTTTCTCGTTTTCTTAGGCTTTTAAATATTTTCCTTCAAGTCTTTCAATTTATAGTTAGCCTTAATTTTTTATTTACGTAGTACTTCACTCCTAGTTATTTACCCTAAGCAATTTCTTACTTGGTCTAATTATTTTCTTATAATGACTTGTTTGATTTATTCTTGTAATTTTTTTAGCTTATGTATTTATTTACTTATTTTATCTTTTATTGTTAATTTTTTTATTTTTAGATGTACTATATTATGTAGTGCATTATATATTTTTTATTTTTATTTTATATTATCATTATTTTGCATTAAATGTGGGTCTATCAGAAATAACATTTATACTAGATACAGGTAAAACTGCGTATTACTGGACCTTCTCATACCCCGTATTTAAACGGGACTCTCATTGATATTGTTGTTGTTGTAGTTGTTCAATAAATCACAATCCTTTTAGAAACCCATCTAGAATTAGACATTTTAATTATAATAGTTGTTTAATATTCGATTAATTTAAACTTCAATTTTAGATTTCAAATTTAGAATGTTCAATTTAATTTAAATTTGACTCAGAGTTTACAAAATTTTAAAAATCAAAAATTATGAAATGTGTTAAATTTATTTTCAATTTAAAATAAAAATAAAAAATCGAACTTAAGATGAAACTTAATATTATTTAAAAAACTTTAGACCGAAGTTTGTTCCTATAAAATTCGATTATAATCGTAGATAGAACTTTGGTGAGCCATGTCTTTCAAGAGAAAAGAAAGATAATTTGCAGAAGAAGCCTCTACTTTCTTACTTCTCTTTGAATATTTGCCTTCTGTTTTCACACCAACACCTTTCAAACTCACTGTCTTATTACCCCAAGTCTTGGTCAGTGACAAACACGTTTGATTCGTTTCTTACGGATGGTCATAAGTCAATTTCATGAGTAGAGTCATGACTCATGACCAAATGTATATAACAAGTTTCTAGAAAACGACCGTACACAGGTTCCTGTAGGCTGAAGCCTACCAGCCACCAAAATTGTGCTTCTGCCCCCTTAGGAGGTGGTCCAGCTGATAATAATGTGGACAGTAGAAATTTGGGTTTAAATTTTTTAAAAACCTCTAAATTTGTAAAAATTTTCAAAAAATCGTCTTAATTTTTAATTTGCTAAAAACTTCTTTTATATTTTAATTAAAAAGTAACGATAAAATACACTCAATATGAACATTATATATAGATCAATCAAATTTTATTCATACGGTAGCTTAATTCAATTAATAAATGTGATTTTAATAAATTAATAATTTAAGATAATTATAATAAATTATCAATCTATTTCAAATTTAATCAATTCAATTCCATTTTAAGAATTAGATTAAATCGTCATACTAATATTTAATTAATTCATATATAATATTTATAGAATTTGTGTTAGTAAATTATTAATCATATTTTTATACATAATTCTCTTTCTTATATCAATGAAAATTTGAAAGAATTTAAAAAATGATTTTATATACTACATTAAATATTAATTTAAAGTTTTAAGATAATAAATTTTATATGCATTCTATTTATATATACAATTCACCTTATTATATTCTTCAAATTAAAATAATTTCACCTGTACGGGTGATTATAATTATTTCTTTATAAATAAGCAATCGTGCCTTTGGAGTCTCAATGATATGTCATACTTTTCGTCGTATTAGAATTAAAGTGATAGTGCACAAAACGTTTCTTTCATCGTTTATGATCACAAATCACAGATTCTTTTTTATGTTTTAAAATATTTTATATGTTTTATTCATATTTTCATTAGACATAAAAACAACAATAACAATATCCAATAGAAATCTCCTCAACACGTAAAGTTTAAAAAGGTTGAATAATAAAAGGTTGAATAATATGCACCTTGCCTCTAATTAATAAAAAAGTTAGTTTCAAATAATAATGTCAAAGTTGGTCTGGCTTGTCAAAGTCGATCTGGCTTAGCCCGCCCTAGCTTGACCCGTTTTTGAGACTATGGTCGAGCTCGCAGGTTGCAGGTTGATCACGGACCGATCATGAGTCGTCCATTACTTTCGAAACGATATGATTTTAAAAGTTTTTTAGTTAAAAAAATGAAGGTCATTTTGGGCTAACCCGTGGCTTGTCGGGCCATAGCCCGGGCCACTGGTCAGACAAATCAGGCCGCAAGTCGATCTATCCTAACCAGCTGAGTCACTAGTCACCTTAGCCCGGAACCAAAGACAATCCGATCCGACTCGATCTATTGATATCCTTAATTCCAAGTGACCTATACTAAAAGGTTTCATCGGATATAAGAGAATTGAAATAAAATATATCTATAAAACTATAATGGATTATCTCATTATTATTATTTAAAGCTTAGATTTTGCTTTTGATAAGAATGTAATAACTCTTTTAGATTGTCTTGTCCATCCTCAACTTCAATCTATTCTAACTTCTAACGAAACAACAACAACAACAATAACACCACTCAGTAAAAATTTCGCTAAATTGTAGAGTTTGAAGAAATCTAGTAATACACAATCTTACCCCTAACTAGTAGAGAAAGTATTTCCAAATAAGTTCTAACATAAGAAATAACAAAATATAAATATATTTTGTATAATTAATTAACAATCATTTTTCATTTAAATGCTTATATGTTATAGATAAACAAATTTGTTAATTAAATTAAAAAAATTTAAAATTATATGTTGTCTAGTCATATTTAGTATAATTAAAATAAATCATTAGACAAATTAGAATGATAATTTTTTTATTTTTGATTTTTTATTTACATTTGTAAGATAAATTTTATAAAGAATACATATAAATATGTTCGTACTACTCAACTCAAGCCAAAATTACTCTCTCTTCTTGTCCACTCCATTTCCTTGAAACTAAAACGAGTGGTTATCATGCAATCACCCAACTCAGTAAAGCAATCGTCTTTCACTCTTCCGGTGGACGCTGACGACAAAGCAACCGTATTCCGGCCATTCTCACTGTCTCCGCCGCACATGTGTGCTTTCCACCTTGCATGGCTATCTCTCTTCTCGTGCTTCTTCTCCACCTTCTCGATCCCTCCACTTTTGGCCGTCATCCGTCGTGACCTGCACCTCACCGACGCTGATGTAGGCTACGCCGGCATCGCCTCCTTTGTTGGTTCCATCTTTTCCCGTCTCGCCATGGGACCTATATGCGACATTGTCGGTCCACGTCTCGCCTCCGCCACGCTCTCTCTCGTTACAGCTCCGGTCATCTTGTGCACTGCTTTTGTCAACTCTGCTACTTCTTTTATCCTTATTCGCTTCTTGGTCGGTTTTTCGTTGGCCAACTTTGTAGCCAACCAGTTCTGGATGAGTTCAATGTTCTCGGGATGTGTCGTCGGGCTCGCCAACGGTGTCGCCGCCGGTTGGGCGAATGTTGGTTCCGGTGTGGCACAGTTGGTCATGCCTCAGATATATGAACTCGTTCTATCTCTAAACGTCCCTTTGAACACTGCTTGGAGGGTCTCTTTTATTGTGCCTGCGGTCTTCCAAACTGTGACAGCGATATTAGTTCTTGTATATGGACAAGACTTGCCAAATGGGAACTATAGAGACTACAAGAGGGAGTCCATGAAGAAGAAGGAAGACAACAACTTCTTTCAAGTTCTTATTAACGGATTAGGGAATTACAGAGGGTGGATTCTAGGATTATTATATGGGTACTCATTTGGTTCGGAGTTAACAACTGATAACATAATCGCTGAGTACTTCTACGATAGGTTTGGGGTGAATCTTCAAGTTGCAGGTATGATAGCAGCGAGTTTTGGGATGGCGAATTGTTTTTCCAGGCCAATGGGTGGAGTATTATCCGATGAGTTGTCGAGAAGGTTTGGGATCAGAGGAAGGCTGTGGGGGTTGTGGGTGGTGCAGACGGTGGCCGGATTGTTGTGTGTGCTACTTGGACGAGTAAAGTCGTTGTGGAGTTCAATAGCGCTGATGTGTGCATTCTCAGTGTTTGTTCAAGCCGCTTCAGGCCTCACGTTTGGAGTTGTCCCTTTCGTTTCGAAAAGGTTAAGTAGTCTCTTCTTCAAGCTCCTTGTGGCCGTCGTGTAGTGTTGTCGTGTCAATCATCAAGTATGTCTGTAGTTATCTGATGAAGACATTTGGCTTGGCAATGGCCTTTAAGATGACAAATTTTGTTTCAATGAGGTTAAAAGTTAATGAATGAGATTTAAATTAAACCAATAGTTTAGACAAACTTGTTTTTGGAAGTTGACATGACCCTGATTAATTCCAAAAAAATTCATATTATTATGATTAATTGGTAAAAAAATATTAATTAAAAATATTATTTTAATTTTAATTTTATTAAGTTAGATTTATTAATTGAATTTTAAATTTTAAAAAATAAAATTCTTTTCGTAGGTCTAAAACACAATTAAATTGAATTTTATATGATAATTTCAGATGAGGCATATGCAAATTTCCTAGTCATAAGAGGATGAGCATGTAAAGTATGAGTTGCTATTGGTTGCAGGTCACTTGGAGTGATAGCTGGGATGACCGGAAGTGGAGGCACAGTGGGGGCTGTGGTTACTCAGCTGTTGCTGTTTTCTGGGTCTACATTCTCGAGGCAAGCAAGCATTTCGCTTATGGGAGTCATGATCGTCTTATGTACTATCCCAGTGACTTTCATCTACTTCCCTCAATGGGGTGGCATGTTCCGTGGTCCTTCAAAAGACCATAGTTTGGTTGCTGAAGAATACCACCTGCTTGAATGAGAAGAAAAGGGCTAAGAATCCATGGAGTCATATCCTTTATATTGCAGCTAGTCACGACGATCATTTGTTTCAATCCACAGGAAGCCTGCCTGAATCTTGCTTAACATTATCCAACAAAGATTCTGTTTATGTAAAATAAGATTCTGGCTATGTAAAGGTCATATGGAAATGATTATAGCTCATTACTTTGAGTTTGGTATTTTCTTTTTGAGTTTGAGAACTTAAAGTTGACATTAGTTTTACCCTGCAATAAAGAATAAAAGTTCTGCTTTTGTGATTCAGTCAATCACCAATGTTAGAAATTTGTGTCAACCTATTATTACAAGATTGGCGACTAATTTTTTATGACTTCAGTATTTTGTTATAATAAAAAAATTAAGACAAATATTTACAAGTAATATATATGTTGCATCTCGACATATGTTAGGTGTAGTACTAGATTAGAGGTTATTAGATTTATAATTGAAGATTTTGGTCTCAATGTTAATTTGTCATTCAAGTTTGTGAGCCTTTAACGAAGATATTTCGTCTAATTGATAGTGACAAGAAGACAACAATGAGTTATTTTATGATGTCTTAGAGATGGTGAAGGAAGTAATCAAGACTGATATGAAAAATATGTCTTCTTTGTACACACTTTATCTTACAATCATCAATGAGAGATAAGAAAGACAACTTTACTCTTTATTTTTTTACAGTTGGAGCATTTTTTAATCCCAATGTTAAAGTTAATACGGAAATGTTATTAACTATTACAACAATTAGTGCCTATGAGATGATATAAGATCTCCCAAACTCACAAATGAAAGTTTATAAGGATGTTTTTGGTCATTTTAGGATGTCCATTGCTATTCGTCAATGAGACAAATTTAATCCAGATATATATATAGTTGCTTAGTGGGACCAATTCAGAAGTGGTGTTTTATAATTTCAAAAGTTTCTAATTCGAATTATGAGTCAATATGTGAGTGCAACAAAGAGTGAAAGGAATTAAAGCATGTTTAAATTCATCCATTCAAAGAAAATGAATAGATTGCGACATAAAAAGATTTAATGACTTAGCCTTTGTTTTATACAATTTGAAGTTTCGAGAAAAGTACGTTATTATCATTATTAAATTGAATATGATTTCTTGCAATTTCTTAATAACTTTATTTTCTTACTAGGACTCTTAATTGAACATATTATTATGTATATCCAATTTGTCTTAACCATGTCAATCTTCAAGCTGATTAGGTTTATGAGGAACCGAGTTTGATATATGAGAGTGATTTAGATTATAATATTGAATAGGAAAATATTAATATGTCATTTGTTGTAATTAACTTGAGTGATAGTGATGAAGAGGTCCTTTTAATGATGAATATTTTGCACTAAATGAGAATTGAGGTCAATGTAATTTAAGTGTATATTTGATTTGATAAAGTTTCATGTTTTTATTTCTTCTTTTTTTTATTTCACTTATATTTGATGCATATGTTCAATTCTATATATGCAATATAAATATAAAACTTTTAACTGTAAATATTTTTGTTCCATATTTTGCTTTGAGTTGATTATGTTCCTTGGCACGAAGTCTTGTTGTAATACTTATAAAGCCATAGAGCTTTATTATTCTATTTATTTAATGTTTAATGTAATTATTCTTTATTATACGATGAAATTGTAACTTTTTAGAACAATGTACTTCTTATATTTCATATTTGTATGATAATTAAATGATTTTTATATTAATAGTGGTTATTATTTATATGTGAAATATATAAAAAGTAATATTAATAACAATACATTGATTGCTGTTATTTTAAATTTCTATTGTTATAATTTTTGAAGATAAGGGTGACGTAAACTTAAAAACTATAGAGTGTAATATATTAAAAAGACTATTTTGTAATTTTAAAAAGATTACGAGGCTATTTTATAATTTTTAACAATTACTTAAAATAGTGCCCAATATTTACTATTATCGATGCAGTATTATACTATTACATGTGAATCTATCGGAAACAAGCTCTCTACTATAAAAGGGTAAAATTGCGTACTATCGAATTTTCTCAAATTCCACAACTCAGCAAAATTTTAACTAAGTATTGATGATGATAATAGTACAGTACTATATCAGAACCAAATTTAGCACTAATACCAGTAAACTATTCACAATATTGGCTTTAAGTGCATCAATTGATGCCACACTAAAAATATCAGAACTCGAAGTCAAGAGTCAGCTTGATATGAGTGAACAAAGATCTATGCATCGCAACAGGTTAGGCTCACTTAGGTCAAAGGTCGAGTCCAATCGAACTTGGACAGTATGAATCCCAATCCCGTAGGATTAAATTATTTTTCAATTTTAAAAAATTTAAAATATCATTAATCCAAAATAATGTGAAAATTTTGAACTTCAGGTTAGACCGGAGCTACCTAAGCATGAACTCAAGCCTAATTGGACTTAGGCAGCCCAAAGCCCAACATCATTTTATCTTAAACAATGTTATCATTTTATCCTAAACAATGTTATTTCATGAAAAAGGTATGGGATTCCAGTTGGGCCAAGTAGGACAATCCAAGTTTGAGCCTAATTCAAAGCTCAAAAATAAAATGAAAAACTAAACACATTGAGTTCATGTCAAGCCAGGTTGAGTTGGACTTTTTTTGTGAAGTCTACATAGTTCATCTTGAAATTTCTTCAAGTCGATGTGGTCATAAAGTCCCAACACCCATTTCATTAGAACTTCTATTCAAATTTTTCGTGGAATGAGTTAGCATACAAAAAATACTTGTCTATAGCGAGAAAAAATGGGCTTACAACCAAAGATGTGCCCCTTTTCATTACTTGTCTAGAGCTCTGCCAACTCCTACTCATATATAGAAACCAAAGTTCGTAGAGTTAGATGTGGAGCATGGTAAATGCCTTGATAGGATTTTGGAGTCCGGTCCAATTCGTTATGAGGTTGATAAGTCAGATTTCATACGATTCAAACCCGACCATTGGACCAAGTTTAGGTTGCCTTATGGAAGGAGACTCAAACTAAGCCAATCAATCTGAGAGTGACTGACTCATCCCAGCCTGACTCGTTACCAAACCTAAATTTGTCTAAAGCATATTACCTGTTTCAAATGATAGGCATCAGTATTCAGATTGTCATTGCTTTTAAGTAGGCATGACAATAGGCAATTCATGTGGACTCAACATTTATGTTCATGTGTGGATCTAATATGAAGCCCAATCAAGTTTAAGGCTCAAGGCTCGTGGCCCGATCTTAAGCTCAATTGAACTTTAGGTTACTTGAAACCTGATTGGTCTCAAACTAAGTTTGAATAATTTTTTTAGTTAAAAAATTAAAAATAAAGCTATTTTATTTAAAATAATGTCTTTTTATTTAATATATTCGGACTTTGAGTCGAGTTAAACTTGGATTGTTCGAATTCGAATTTGAATTTAATTAAAAGCCTTATTATTTTTTTAGAAAATATCAAATTGATCAAAAAATATATCAACTTAAGTCATTCTCGTAGACTTCAAGCCTCCCAACTCTTGTTCATATATAGAAACGAAAGTCTGTAGCTTTATGGGACGATTGGTTCACACAAGGAGAATGGTGATAAGAATAGAAATAGATATCGTGAGGAATGAAAATGGATATAATTACTATAATTAAGAGGAAGGAATGATTAACTTTACCATTAATAGTGGTTAGTTTGTTAAAAATATTGAGAAATAAATTTGGTCATATTTTAATTATTTAATAAATTATATTTTATTTAATTACATTGTAATTAATTGATTAATTATATTTTAATTAATTACATTTTATTAATTATAGTTTAATTAATAAATAATTATTAATTAATTCATTATAATTTAATTAATTGATTATATTTTAGTTAATTAATTAATTAATTATATTAACTTCAGGCCATATCAAGTTAAACTAAGCAAAATTTGCCAACATTATTTATGAAAAGTTAGTGCAAATTTAGTAATTCGAAATTAAACATTTTAATTTAATTCAATTTAAATTGAATTCGAATTTTAATTTTTCTTAAGTACGATCAGCCGTGATAAACTTTATCATATTATATTATACCCATTTTAAAGTCAATGAAACAATAAAAAATTTAAGCAAACTCAAGTTAAAAACAATTTCGACTCCAACTTAATCTATTATCAATCATAATTATGAATAAATAATTAGTAGTGTACTAATCTTATAATTAAACGGGGCATAACTACTTAAGTACTGCTAAGGGTTATCATTAAGTGCATGTTTGATGAGCTTATATTATTAGAGTTTTTTTTAGTAGAGTTTTTAATGAGAAGAGCTTTTCTAAGAAACTAATTGACTGTTTAAGTTTAGGTGTCATTTTAAAAAGAGCTTTTTTGAAAGAGCTTCATACAATAGATTGTTTGGCAACAAAAAAATAAAAAGCACTTTTAATTTTAACTATATTTTGTTTTGTAATAAAAATTATTTAAAATATATTAAACAATATGCAAAGCACAATATATTAATTATTATATAATTTTAAACCATATGA
>JANQAP020000017.1:1409514-1441929 GCA_026874005.2 Erythroxylum coriaceum
TTTTGCTGATGTCAAATGGGTCCATATAAAAAGGTTGATATAAAAGTGTACTATGATCCGATAAACTTGAAAATATTAGTAGTCTTTTAAGAATTAAATTGATCATTTCAAATCGAAAATTTTATCGATTCAAAATTTTTAATTAAACCGAGTTGATCGATTTAATTTTTTAATTTTTACAAAATATAAAAAATATAAAATTGATACTATAAAAAGATAGGTTAAAAAAATTATATATAATTTAGTTCTAACTGTTAAATAATTTATTTGATATTTTCACATTATTTATATTTTCAGTTGAATTACTTCAATCATTTCTCATGTATCATCTTCTTGATTTGAACAATTTATGTTTTGATAATTTAAATTCTTTTCATTATTTTTTCAAAAAAATTAATTATATGTGTATCATAAATTATTATAAAATATTTAACTCATTACCTTGCAAAAGATTCTGTGGATCATATCTGCCGTTTCTAAGAGACTACAGATCCGTTTTTAGAATTAAGGAACTTTTGGATCATATTGGGCCAACCCATCTCCTCTTATGTCAAGAACAACAAACGGGAACTTCATATTTTCTCGGCCTATTAGTTATTCAAGTCCATTTTAACTAAAGTTTAAGGATGACCCAAAACAGCAAATCGAGGTGATATGCTCTAAGGCCTCATTTCGCATGAACATACTTCTATAACTTAACCGTCGAGCTCGAAACTTTAATTTAACCAATTAAGCCAATTTAACTTTAAAAATTTTGAATCTTTCAAATGTTTTTGAATCCGAAACAGAAGTCATATGCCGTTTGCGATAATTCAGCGGCAACTAGTACTTGGGTTTCTTAAATCAGTTAACTCAGAGAGGAGCTATTTGGATCACATTTCTGTTTTTTATTTTAATATTATATTATAATACTAATAAGTAAAATAATTAAATTCTTTATATAAATTAATATTACATATTATAAATTGATTTATTTTTTAATATAAGTAATAATATGTGAACATAATAAATTAATAAAGTAACTAAAATTTTTATTTATTAATAATAAAAATGAGTCAAGTTAATTATTAATATTAATTATAAACAAAATCAAATATATTTTGATAAATAAAATTATTTACTTATTAATTATTTATCATAAAATTATTAATATTACTAATACTAAATATTATCTAAAAATAAAATAAAATGAATTACTGAATTAATTCATTAATATATATTTAACTTTTAATTTAATATTTTATTATTGATAATAATAAAAAATATATCTACTTATAATATTAATAACACCAAACCCCAAGGCATCAGCTCTCCAATTTTGGTATACAAGTTTGTTCTGATACAATATATCAGTAGACACTAATTCATCATTAAAACTCAAATTCTTGCCAAAATCTAACACTCAACGATACGAAATTATCAGTTAATCATCACTACGTACAAATTTGTTTGTATGACCAAAACTCTAATTCTTGCATAAAACTCTTGAACTGAGAGTTATTGATATACGCATTTCCTCTCTATATAAAATCCTCAGGCCTTAACCAGATCTTAACATGTTCAGCTTCGACCTTCAGCTTCGGTCACTCACCATTGCGTGATTTCGTCAAACACTACGGACACATTCGTAGGCCGTGTCCAAGAAATGTGCTTCAATCTAATTTCGGTCTTAGGTCTTGTTTATCGATAAGTGGATTATATTTAGTGGATGATTGGATGAAATTATATCAGCAGAGCTTTTTTAAAAAATTAGTTAATTGTTTGGTTGTCATTTAAAAAAGAGCTTTTTTGAAAGAGTTTTATACAATAGAGTGTTTAGCAACATAAAAATAAAAAGTACTTTTAATTTTAACTATATTTTATTTTATAATAAAAATAATTTATGCATATAAATATTATTTAAAATATATTAAACAATATGTAAAGCACAACATATTAATTATTATATAATTTTAAACCATATGAAACATAAATGAAAATATATCTAACTAAATCTTTTGTATGGATTATAACATAAGTAAAATTAATATCAAAAATAAATATTAAAACATATAAAAAAGTTAAATAATATTATATAAATCTCAAAATAAATACGAAGATGCGTTTGTGGGTATTGTAGGAATTATGTGTAAAACATAAAGGTAAAAGGAATTAAAAAATATGTTCATTAATTGATCTAAAAAATTTACCTGAAAATTTACTTTTTTGAGAAGCTCTAAATTTAAGCTTCTTAAAAAGATATATTTTAGCTGCCAAAAAAATTATATCTATTAAAAAAGTACTTTTTTATTTTACCGTTAAACACTCATTAAGTATGTATAAGGGTTACACTATTGTCCTTCAAATCCTTATATATTTAAAGCCTTCTTGTAGTTAAGTTCACCTATTATACATGAAAAGATGAAAGTGCATTTTGAAGTATTCAAATTGAACCATCGACATTTTCAAAGCAGGGCTTAAGCGGATGAAAATTGTAATAAGGATAACTCTTCGTCAGTTAAATATGACGTCAATGTTTAGGCAATATTAGTTTTATTCTTTTAACAAAAAGTGGTCCCACTAAAGTTAAAATATGTGACAATGAGCCCGATTTATATTTTAAAAATATAAAAATAATATCATATTAGTATTTACGTAATATTTAATTGTTGACTTAGACATTTATTCATTAGAATTAGGCAATAATTGTATATAAAATAGGGAAAAACATAAAACTTATTTAGGGCGGTCTGAGTAGGAGTAACATGAGATCATGTCAAGTGTGAAATTTTGTTAATTAGAATTTAAGTTCGAAAATTTTGGGATTAAATAAAAAATGCTTGGATGTAAAGTTCTTCGTGGTAATTTTAAATATGAATTTAATTAAATCAAATTTAATTTATTATTTATGAGCTAAATATATTTTTTCTTTTATCATATTTAAGCCTAATCGCAAAGAGTTTTATAATTATAAAAATGTTAAAGTAAAGTTGTTAGATTTATCTTTACATTCTAAAAAAATTCAATTTAATTAACATAATTGCATTAAAATAAGTGAATATATTATTATGTGATTAAATTGAATATATTATTATCTGATTGAATTAACTAATCTATTGGAAATTAGTAGCATTCCTTATAAATTACCTTCTTAATAAAGAGAAAGAACTTGCTTAAAGGCTTGACAATTAATTCCGGGCTTAAGTCGACTTTATTCGATTCAATTTAACTAAGCTGAATCGAGTTTAGACTTGGATTGGGTTCAGTTTGATGTTTAAGAATCGGGAAAAAAAATTGATGTTGTTTTAGATAAAATGATATCTTTTTTAATTTTTAAAAATTAAAAATAATAAATCTAATTGGATTCGATCAAACTTAGGGTTACTCGAGCCCAATTAGACTTAGATTTAAATTTAGAACCTAAAGACTAATTATGGGACCAAACCCAAATTTGAATATAAAATTTCGGATCAAACTTAAACTTAAGCTCGAAGTATACTTAGAGTTGGCAATTGGATGAGCCTAGGTCTGAGCTTGACCCAACCCCTGTTACTGGGGTCCCAGGCTTGACTCAACTCTTAAGGTTTGACTAAGTCAGAGGCAACAGGGCTAGCTTAACTTGAATTTTTTTAAAATTAAAATATCAAAATGATTTTTTTATTACATTAGGTATCCCAGCTTAGCTGGATTAATCTTAAGCCCTTAAGACCCCACCCTAAGAGTCATGGAGAATGTAAATCTGGAACCCCAAGATCCCTCAAGTTTTTACGTAGCCTGTACACTTCTGCGCACAAGGAGTCGTCACATACTTGATTGGTCAACTGCTGATTGATCGCTGGCCCTGCTCAGCATTAGGTTCCCAGTAGCCATTGGGTTCCCTAGTAGCTTCAACTTCCACACTGCCGCTGGAAAGTGAGACGTCCGTAATTAATCCGATCAAGGAGCTTTGCCCAGGGGGCTAGAGGATCATCAATAGGACAAATTTCTCATTTTCTCTTATTTTGTGTGACTCAAAATCAAGACTTCCTATAAAAGAAAACCTTAAGTGAGGAGTTTACACCATTAGACTACCTTTCGTTGTCAAAATGATATTATTTTGTTATTACTTATAGAGGCTTAAGTTGACCTCAAGCTACTAGAAAATAAAGCCCGAGGTATGGTCAACTCTGAACTGATCCGTTCACTTCGGGTTGGTTAGGGGCAAGATGGGCTGAGCTTAAGCCCTATCTAACCTGATTACCTTGGGTGGGGCAGGATCAAGCTAGGTCGAG
This sequence comes from Erythroxylum coriaceum, assembly GCA_026874005.2. Lineage (NCBI taxonomy): Eukaryota > Viridiplantae > Streptophyta > Magnoliopsida > Malpighiales > Erythroxylaceae > Erythroxylum > Erythroxylum coriaceum. The sequence continues at coordinate 1,413,765 of JANQAP020000017.1, forward strand.
CTTAAGCCCCCGTCCTTAAGTATACTTGCACAAACAATTTTTAGTCACATACAAGTGATTTCTCTACGAGCCAATCTAAGCTCGGGCCCTATCTAGCTCATTAGCCTCGAAATAGGTTTGAGCCTTATTGTCAGGAACGCCGTATCAAGCATGTTTCACACGATTTCATCCACATAAAACAGAGTTAATAGTTAATACTGATTACACAGAATTTGATACCTTATTGTCATCCCTTGCGCAACAAATTTTAGTCACGTACAAGCGATCTTTCTCCCACACTATATTCCTATCCTTAATAGTCAATACCCAAAAGAATATTATAATTTCATTTCCTATTTTGTTTATAACAATTAAAGTCCACCTCCATAGTTTTTTTTATATATTCTCTGTCTCTCTGATCTCTAAGTTTAGGAGATGAATACGTCGCAGTTTATGGACAAACAAATAATGGATTTAACTGCTTCTTCTTCTTCTTCTTCGCCTAATCACATCACCAAAGACTTTCTCGATCTAATGAAAATGGATCACCCCCAAAATGACGACCACGACGCCCGTTTCGAGTCCGATAATGCCATCAAGAAGGACGAGATCCTACCCAGCTACGATTTCCACCCGATTCGCCCCCTCGTCGGTGCCCTCACTCTCGATTCATCCTTCGCCAGTGTTGGCGGATCATCTCCCCCCGCCTCTGCCTCCGCCGCTAGAGGGTGGAGCACAGATTCTAAATCTGGTTCGGCTGCCGCGAACAACGTCTTTTCTATGCGGGTGAGTGTATAAACCCTAGATGAACTTGATTAACTGTTTGATTGTTGTTCTTTTCTTTTTCGTGGGGGGGAAGGGGAGGGTTTGTGTGGTTCATTTGATTGACTGTAACATTTAGAGCTGTGGTTGGTGATAAATTTCCCCAAGTCTGGTTGCTGCTGTAAGATGTTTTAAGGGATTAGGATTTTGATCCAATTCCATGGTGGAAATTTGTTGTTGAGATTTTTTTAGTGCTTATGGCTGGACCGAGAAAGATACTGTTGAACTGCAATTTTGTTCATTTGACTGTGCACGATAGGATCAAATTCGATATGGTTAGGGTTTTTGCTAACAACTATTTGGCTTGGTTTTGGGTGCAATTTTAAAAATGGGAGTTCGCTTGTGTTTGTAGTTGTTTATTGAACATAGAAGGCGTACTTTTAGGATCAAACACATAACAGTGGGAATGGGCAATTGAAACTAATGGTGATAATGATTTTTAGTTAAGAGAGGTTTCATCGATAATTTGGAATGTCTTTCCTTGTTCTATATAGCTTTCCATAAAGTCTGAGATCCAATCTTAGTGAGTAGAAGGGCTAAGCGTAGAGTTTCAGTAGTTCTTTCAATGTGATACCGATTTCTAGTTAAGAATCTTGGCTTCATTGATAATTTGGGTGTCCTTCCTTGTTCTGTATTATTTTTGCACAAAATCTTTGACCCAGTCTTAGCGCATGGAGGGAGTAGGCATAGAGTTTGAGCAGTTCTTTGAAAGTCAGGGCAGACATTTATCAAGTTGATAACTATAGGAACACATCTAGGTGGTCTTGTTTGTCCTTTTTCCTGCTTGATCTCATGTTGGGCTTAAAATCCAGTCTGGAAAAAGTGTCAGTTTAATTCTCTCCATTCATGTTACCAAGTATATTATGCTTGTGCTATTCTTCTTCTTCTTCATCTTTTCATTTGCCTTCCTGATATGATCTTAATTGCGTATGTGAAACTTCCAAGTTTTATTTCAATGCAAGATGGAATGCTGTAGGTATATTATTATATCTTCTTTCAGAATAATGAAGATAGTGCTATTATTGTGCAGAGTTATGCTTCTCTAGACTCTCTTGAACCAGCCAAAGTGATTCTAGAGAAGGATCGGAATGCTCTTGGTGCAACTATTCTCTCTGACGTTGATAGAACAATGAAGAAACATGTTGACAACTTGTTGCATGCTTTGGAAGGTGTTAGTGCACGGTTAACACAGTTGGAGAGCAGAACCCATCATCTCGAGAATTCTATGGATGATTTGAAAGTATCTGTTGGCAACAATCATGGAAGTGCTGATGGGAAGATGAGGCAACTGGAGAATATTCTGAGAGAGGTACCTTCCTTATCCCTCCAGTTGTTTTTCCTTGACCTTTTTCTGGTTTTTGTATCCACAACCTTATCCTTTGGTCAAAATAGGTGCTGAGAGGATGTCGTACTTCATCATGCTTAGGGCATGAGTGTCACACAGAACTTAGTTAGCAACTTTGGGAACCCTACTTGATGGTTTGTTTTTTTTTGGTTGAAAGAAACTTATCATTTGCTTCCTCAACCTGTCTTCTTAGTATTAGAAATAAAACTCGTATTTATTATTGATAAGTTGCCGTGTCCGTCAATGCTGTTAAGAATAATAATAATTTTTGAAATGGCAGATAGAAAGCAAAAACTAGTTGCATCCTTTTGTAAATATAGATCTAGTGCAGTGAACTTGGTATAAAATTGTCATTGACAAGCTAAGTGCTAAAATTTTAAAAAAGCAAGGTTTCATCAATTTCTTCTTCTCATTGTTTGTCTCAAATCAGAGACTATTTTTGATTTCTCAAGTTGTTAGCAGCTTTTTTACATCTATTTTTTGGTGATCTGCTTTCTTTGTATGTGTCTCAAATCAGGTGCAATCAGTGGTGCAACTTTTAAAGGATAAGCAAGATACAGTGGAAGTTCAGCTGCAGCTTGCAAAACTGCAAGCTTCAAAGCCAGACCAGCAGCAATCAGAAACCCAAAACACCAGACAGAATGTATCTGTGCAGCAAGGGGCATCTGCTCCTCCACAGTCTCATCAACAGCTTCCTATTCCTGGCAATTTTCCACATTCAGTTCCACCTGTTCCGGTTCCGGTTCCGGTTCCCGTTCCCGTTCCTCCACCTGCTGTTCCTCCTCCATCTGTTCCTCAACAGAACTTGGCTCCACCAGCTGCAGTTCCGAACCAATTCCCTCAGAACCAGATTGCTTCCATTCCTCAGCGTGAGCCTTACTATGGTCCTACTCAAACTCAAGAACCCCCACCACCACAATACCAAGCACCTCCACCTCAGCAAGCTCCGCCCCCTCCCTCAATGATACCAAATCAACCATATCAACCTCCCTCTCAACCTCAGTATTCTCAGCCACACCAATCTTCTCAACATAAACCTTCATTAGGCCAGCATCCTGAAGAGGTGTCATACACTCCCTCTCATAACTACCCACCAGGTATACAGCCATCCTCTCAACCACCAGGTGGGGCCCCTCTTGCACCACAGTATTACGGAGCTCCTCCCATGTATGAACCACAAAGCAGTAGGTCTGGTGCAGGGTTTCCTCCCTTATTTGGCCAACCAACTGGACCTACCGAACCCTATGCTTACGGTGGATCACCTTCTCAATATGGTGGCAACCCAGCAATGAAACAGCAACAACTTTCTTCTCCAGCTATGCCTCCGAGTGGTGGAAGTGGATACCCACAGCTTCCCGCTGGTCGGGTATTACCACATGCACTGCCAACTGCTTCAAGTGTTAGTGGTGGGTCTGGTTCTTCTGGAAATGGAAACAGGGTTCCAATTGATGATGTGGTGGACAGAGTGGCTAGTATGGGATTCCCAAGAGAACATGTCCGAGCAACTGTTAGAAAGCTGACAGAAAACGGTCAGTCAGTTGACTTGAATATAGTACTGGATAAGCTGATGAATGATGGAGATATCCAGCCCCCAAGAGGAGGCTGGTTTGGTCGGTAATTTGTCTCGATTCATACCGATGTATAGAATTATCACTTTTCACCTGGACTTGTTTTGTCTAGAGAGACTATTTGCTTGGAGAGCATGGACTATATCTTTTCCCTCCGGATGCTATACCTCTGCAGCTTACCCTTCGTTTTCCTATACTCACTCATTCATGCTTGTTTCTTGGTCGATCTTGCTTTATGAGTCAGTGTCAGTCTTATTTGTGTGTACATACAATAACTCAGAAGTGGCATATCATTGTTGTTTTCCTAGACTATAAGAATTCTTTATCCGATATAGTTTCCAGAGTTTCAAGTTAATTTCCCTATTGAATAAAGACAGGATTTTGAGTTGGCAGGTTAAAGTGAAGCTAGAAATTTGCTGTAAGAAATTGAAAACATGCTCTGGATTACACACTTAGGTTTATGCGATTCCAATGTGGTCCTCTTGTCCGTATACATGACGTCATTCTTCATATTTAATTGGGGATGAATGAAGGTTGTGTTTCAACTTTCAATCATTTTTGCTAGATAGTGTGCGATTGAAATAGGTTGTTGATAAGCCTATTAAATGCTTCTCTTTGAGACATGCTGTTTTTCCTTCCAAAACATATATTAGGCGCATGTGGGATTGAACCCAAAAAACAAAAACTGTTTTACTTCTAATGATCAATATCCTGATAAATTAATTTGAACGTGACGTAAGATTAATGAAATAAATTTAATTTAATTATATATTTGATATTTTTATAAGAATGATCAAGTATAATAAATTATAATTAGATTTGATTAAAATTAACAAATTTAATCAAATTTATAGTTAATTATATTAAAATAAAGTTAATATATTATATCGCATTTAATAGAACTTATATTCGAATTTAAATATGAATATTTAAAATCCACATAAATTCAAAATTGTGTTGAAACTTAAAAATGTTTTTATAAATCAATAACCCTAAAAAAAAATTAAGGATCGTTTGGTTCTAATTCTATTATGATTTTTAGTTTTTCTTTCAAATAAAAATAAAATTTATTTGATTGTTAATAATTATATATTAAAAAACTTAAAGATAAATTTTTTAAACTTCTTATATAACATTTATTCACAAATTATTAATAAGATTATTTTGTTTTATTAAAATAAATAATTTTAAAATTAACTTTTATTTACAAATTAATATTCATTTTAAATATATTTTAATTATTAAATCAAATTGATTTGAGATTTATATATTTTGAAGAACTTTTAAATTGAATTATATTGATTAATATTATTTAAGTTAAATAAAAATTAAATAACATTATTAAGTAAAATTAAATATTCACAATTCTTATTAAAATTAATATATTAAATAATTAAATAATATATTTAGTTGATAATAAATCAGATTAAGAAAAACAGAAACCGAAAATAAAAACTACTTTTGAAAATCAAGAAATCAAAATTAAAAACAGAAAAAAAATTCAAACAAATATATATTGAAAACCGAATAGAACCAAAATTAAAAGTGGAAACTAATAATCAAACAAATGAGTTTTTTTATTAAATTTAAAAGTAAATAATAACAAATAAAAAATAAAAATAGAAATAAACGATTCTTATCACATGATCATGGCAGGGCTCTCTAATTTTGTTAATAATCATGCACTTGAATATTTAATATCTAGTATGGCAAAAGTGGTCCAAACCAATTGTCCTTAAACCTACAATTTGAAGAAATTTAAGGGGTTAAAAACGCAATTCCACAATTTCGTTTTGGTCTTAACATTTATTTATTTATACATATATATATACGTGTGTGTGTAATCTTCTAAGGTACCAAAATCCTCCCTGTGCTTTGTTTCCTTCTAAGTTCCAACAGCTTCAAGCTCCCTCTCTCTCCCCTTCTCCTTGTTCTTCTTCATGTATTTTCAGCCCTCGATTACCAGTTTATCACGATCCTAACTCACACTCCCAAACCCCCATCCGCCCTATCTCTTTATTTCTCTCCTCCTCCTTCCCCTTCTTATATTTTCAGCCCTCGATTACCAATTTATTACGATCCTGCCCCATCCTTCCTCGGTTGCGGCGGTATATCCTTCGCCTCTTTTTTATCGGACGAAACCTTGAGTCACTGCTCCTCACGATTTCTTCTAGAAGGTTCTTTAATTTTCTTTTCTCTTTTTGTTTATTTATCTTAATCTCTGAATACAGCTTCGAATTCGAGTTTCTCGTTTTCTTTTCTTTTTTTCGTGATTTTAGTTCGTTTCATATCGATTGGGTTTGTAGAAATTTATTTTCTGTAGAACAATAATCCTTGTATCGGTATATAGATAATGAATGCACGTATTCATCAATTGTTCTCAAAGCTTGCTTGTCTTCACGTTTCTTCCTTTTTCGGTTAGGGTTTTGTTTCCAGAGCTTGTGTTTGTCTAATTCTGTTCTTTTTTTTTCCTTGAAATCCTGTGTTATATTCAGCTTAATCGTTCAGGTACTTTCCAGTACGGTTTCCATTTGAAAACTTTTCTCCGTATAAGGCATGTTGAGTGGATTGTGGTTGTGGTGTAATTTTTTTCTCTGTCGTTTCAAGAACTGGAATCCCACTTTTGAGTTGAAACTTTGATGTAGCTAAACTAGGGTATATGCATATGTGTGTTTGTATATGAGAATCAGCTTGAGTTGAGATGAGTATAACTGTCACACCATAAGACCGGTGACATTTTATCTCATGATATGCACCGTAATGGTGGTCAACAACTGAATTTATTATGCTGAGACTGTATCATGTAAAGGAAATCATAGCTCATGTGTCCAGATAATAGATCCCGTAAAGGTTGTTATGTCGTTACGTTTAAACTATTACATTGAGAATGAGCTAATGGCTAGTACATTTGTACAATTCAGGTTATTCTTGTCAGATTCTACTTGAACTTGTAGTGGGTCACGAAGTGCAAATATTTCATCGGAGTTTTAGCACTACTATTCTCTAAAAAGATCAGTCGTTTAATTGTACTTGCCCATTTACTTTTGTCGTTAATCTTGAAGTCAGTTGAAACCAAGGTTACATAGTTTATCTATTGCTTGCCAAATGTATTTGGTCAATAGATTATTCTTTTGTTTCTGACATCTTATCATGATATAAATTAAAAAATTTTGAGAGAAGCCACTTTGATTATGTGGTAAATAGTCTTTCGAAGCAGAGATGGCTAGTGACAGGAATTTCCTGTGGCATTTTCTTGTCATCAGTAGCTTAGATATTTGATGGATAATTTAGGAAATTGTGATACTTAAAGTAGTAATTTTGAGAGGCTCAGCAATAGAATCAGATGCAGAATGCATGGTGCATTCGGGCTACCATTTGCATGTTTCCTTTTGAAATTAACATTATATACATGACTTTTTTTTATTTAAACTTTTTAGGAGTTTTAGCGTGCACTTTTTAGGTAGGAACTTATATTCGAAAATTTAGTTAATGGATCAAGTAAAACTTCACTGTCTTTCATTAAATATATTAACATTTAATTATCCATCTAAGCACTCGAGCACGAATTGGTGGTAACAAGTTTTTAGAGTAATGTGAAACTCTAAAAAATTCTTGTTTTCAATGTTCAGAGAATGGTTGGGTACTTTGAAGATGCATATGCATGTGCATCCTAGATTATGGCATATATGCCCATTTTTTCTTTTTATTAATATTTTAAAAATAAGGAAAAGGACAGATAATAAGTGAATCGGTTTTGGCATCATAAATTTGGTGGACTATCATATATAAACTCTTTTGCATCAATTTTTCATCGGGGGGGCTGCTCAAGCTTGGGACTAGCTGATGGCTGGTTCTTTGCCTAGCTCTTGTTTTGGGCATAATAGCGTAAAGTTTACTAATTTCCTCTTATATATTGGTGCTTATTTAAGTAATTCTTGTGTATAATGCATAAGTACCCCTGCAGCTAATTATATGCGATGTGCTATGTTCGTAAATGCTTGTCATATAGAAAAGATCAGTACAAAGCATTAGCAGCTGAAAGTTTCCAATATTGAAGACTCTTTTTGTCATATACTCCATAGTTTTCAACACCATTCTATCAGATGGTGTGTGGCGTGCATAGGTTATTTCTGAAACTAGCTGAGCTATAGTTTTAATGATGTGAAAGACAAAATTGAAGCTAAGAAAAGGAGGAAAAACACTAGACATGCTGATAATCATTCATCAAAGGAGTTGTATAATATTCCAGTTCTAGTTAACATCATTGATTTCAGCCGTCATTGTGGGCTCGAACTCCGATGATCTGCAATTGTTGCTTAATGTGTGCAAGAAGACTTGTGACAACTTGCGAACAACCTCTAAGCAACAACTGTTGGATGTGAAGTGTATTTGTTATTTTGCTCAAGCATCAAAAGCATTTTGGATTTACTCCCTATCATTATCATTGATGTCTCTCAGCTTAGTGCTATGTTGAATACATACAATGATTCTAAATGTGTCTCTTTTTGGTGCTATGTAATGATATTATTTGAAATTTACCTCTTTGAATGTGCTATGTAATGATATGATTTGAAATTTACCTTTTTAATGTTCTTCTGAATCTTTATCCTGACGGAAGCAGGACAATGCAATGAGTTTGCTACAACTTTTTGCCTTTTTTGTTTATAATAAGAACTTAGATCATTGTTTATATGTTAATTGACTTATTTTATTTTTCCTGATTTCAGATTCTTATCAAGTTTCTGAAGAGCACGCAGCCTCATTTCCATATCAGCTTTGGTACTGTAATGCTATAAAATAACGCTTTAATTTTCGGTGCTATCTAATGGAGCTGAAAGGTTCGCCTCCAAAGCCAGAGGGCCTTTCTTCGTCTGATTGCACTAGTGATCCTGAGGAGGAGGAAGTTAGTGATGAGGATGATGATGATCGTAACCACAAGCATCGGAGACGAGAGACGTCTCAATCACTAGAGAAAGATTCTTTTGAATCAACTTTTACAAGGCCATACAGGAGGCACAACAAACAATTTGAAATTGGTCATCCTTTCCAGGAAAATGATTCTCAAGCTAGTGAAACCTGGAAAAATTATAACCTTGGTCCTATAGAGAAATACGCCACAAGGTTTGATAAAAGACGCTCTGGCCCTGGATCATTGTCTCGAATGCCTCAGGAATTGAATCACAGAATCAATCCAAGTCAGATGTTCTTTGGAGATCCTGGTCCTGTTAGGGGAAGAGGAAGGGACTCTGGTATTTGGAACCAACGCGATAGTAGGTTCAACTCGGTTGATATTGCTTCTCAAATGGTTCAGCAGGGGCCCATCGGTTCAGGTCTCTTTTCAGGAAGGGGTTTGCCAAGTGTTTCCAATACACAGACTACTTCCTGGAATGCATTTGGATTGATTCCAGGAATGCCAAATGGTGCCATTGACGCTCTTCATCCTATTACTTTGCAAGGATCATTCAGGCCAGCTGTAAATCCTTCATTGAATATGGGCATTCCTCGTCAACGGTGCAGAGACTTTGAGGAGCGTGGTTTTTGTCTCAGAGGTGACATGTGCCCAATGGAGCATGGTATCAATCGCATTGTTGTTGATGATGTTCAGGTGTGCAAAAATAGCCATTTTTCATTGATGTTTTTCATTATATTTTCATTTCTATTCAAATTGAAAAGCTTTCCTTGAAAAATTAAGAATTAGTTATACATTTTAGAAATTGAATGGATTCGGTCACTTTTGATTATGCACTCTGTTCTCGGTCTTGAGTAACCCACAGAAAGCCATGCAAGAGTCAGGCAAAAAGTACCGATGTATGCAATTTTTATGGGTTTGGCTCGCTCTTTTGTGGTCCAAACAAGTTAATGTACAGCTAACCAGTTCATTGTCCACTTCAATTCTAATTCATGTCATATGCCCTTGAAAATTTGATTTGCCTTCCTAGATCCTCTGAGAAATATATACTGTTTCTATTTGGCTATAAAGAACATAGAATGATGAAACATAATTAAATTCTGTTGGGTCTTTTTAGTTGGAATTTTCAATATTCTTAAATATTCTTGAATGGATACGAGCATAACAATTAGATTCTGTTGGGTCTTTTTTTTTTTTTTCCCGTTTCAATTGATTATGCTCTGCACGGTCTTGTTTTTGTTGTTGTACTTACCGTGGGTGTCTCTAAGTCACCGATGTTGTCGGTAAGGTAGTTGATGATAGTTTTTATGTAGAGATTATATTTACCTTTATCTAAGTTTTGAGGCGATCTCTGAATGGTGGAGTCAATTGTCAGATCAATTTTCATATGGAAACAAAGTAGGATGTTTAATGTGTTGCTGTTCCAGGACAGTTCCTGATGCTGTAAAATTGTTGCCGGCATGTAGGGAGTGCAGTGTTTTAACATTGTTAACTTGGTGCATAGTCTCATTGGTAGAATTGACTTAGTGAACTTGCTGTACTGGGAACTTCCTGAGTTTTGATATGTGATATTATTACTTTAGGAGTATGCTTTTGATTTGAGAACATATTCACTTTAACACTATTAATTTGTTCTTTATGCCAATTTGCAGAGCCTTTCTCAGTTCAACCTTCCTGTTTCTCTTCCAAGTGGACATCTACTTGGAATTTCTACCGGACCAGGGGCTCTTCCCACTGTTGGTACTTCTTCAACCGCAATGATGAACAGCAAAGGAGTGCAAAGCAAAATCAGCAAGTCTGGAATTGGTGATGAGACTGTGTCTTTGAATGATGCATATTCCACTTCTGCTAGCTTGGGTGGTGCAGAATTGTATGATCCAGATCAACCTTTATGGAATAAAACTGTCCCTGAAACATCAAGTCCGGTCTTACCACTACATTCACCCAAAAATGATAACACTGGAGCCTTGATGGGTGTTGATCCTTCTGGTCGTCATCATTTCAAGGAATATGATGGTGTTGATACTGACTTCCCTGCTAAAAACACTAGAAACGATGCTGGTTCACATACAAGTTCAACTGTCTGGGGTAGAATCAGTAGTTCAAAAAATAGGTTAGGTGTGAAAGACAAAACTGATCCAACAGTGAGCACGACTTGTATGGAGAATGGACCGAAAGAAGATCAAGATGGATCAGGTATTTCTTGGCTAGGAAAACGGATTATTACCAAGGATGGTGGCCAAAAATATATGGATTTATCTGCCAAGAAACCAAACGAAAGCTTGCATAATATGCATAGGCCACCTCAAAAAGCACTGCGTACTCTTTTTGTCAATGCTATTCCACAGAAAAGCAACAAAAGGGAGAGTCTTCTTTCTCATTTTCAAAAATTTGGTGAGGTAATTGATATCTATATTCCTCTGAATAGCGAAAGAGCTTTTGTTCAGTTTTCTAAAAGGGAAGAGGCAGAAGCTGCTCTGAGGGCACCTGATGCTGTAATGGGCAACCGGTTTATCAAGTTACGATGGGCCAATCGGGATAATATACCCGATGAAGGCGTGAGCAGTAGCAGTAGTGTACCTATTCCTCCTCGTGGCTTAGGAGCTGCTTCTATTCAACGTCACCCCTCTACTAACAGAGGAAGAGATAATTCACAAACTACTGCTTCCATGAATGCTACTGCCCCACCCGCTGATCCTTCTCTTACTGCAGCTGATCACTCGAAGCCTGTCATGACAAATGGTCCCATAACTCCTCCTCCCATGCAGAAAAAGCTTGAGACCTTAGAACAATTGAAGGAGGAACTTCGCAAGAAACAAGAGCTGTTGGACCAAAAGCGAAATGACTTCAGGCGCCAGTTGAATAAACTAGAGAAACAGGTAATACCAACTCTCCGTTCATGTAATCTTACAATTCACCAGTGATATATGATTATACTTGTTGCTTGTGATTTATGTAAGAAAATGAAAGGCTAAACTGTAATAGTTTATCTGCTCATTCATGCTCTGTGTTGAAAGATGCATACCTAGTACGAAAGCTAATTGCTCTTATTTCTTTAACGGAGTGCAAATGCCAGTCTGAAATTGGTCAGCATAGAGGTGATCTGTTGGTGGGTGAAATAGTGGAGGAGAAAGAATGATGCACCTTTTTATTCATACTCTTTAATAAAGATCGGGATTAGCATGTTCTCTGTAAATGAATCATATGTAGATGCATATTTCCCTAATTTGTTCTCGACTTTGGTCTTTGCAGGCTACAGGAGTCAAGGGTGAATTAGTGGCAGAACCTGCTACTAAGAGGCATAAACTGGGAAATGCTGTTGATTCTGCAAAAGATACTGTTCTGAGGTCTTCTGATTCTGTTCCTACTGCGGTATTGCCACATACTGAGTCTTCGTTAGAAAGGAACAAATCAGCAGATAATGTTGTGTTATTTAGTCCAAAAGCAAATACCACGATGGCACTACAGGAATCACTGGGGTCAAAGCAGCCGGTTCGTTCATTTGCACCTGCAGGACATCCTTTTACGGTTAATAGATACAAGCTGGATAACCGACCTACAACTTTTAGAATTCTCCCACCTTTGCCAGCTGGTTTAACAAATGTATGTGCTCTCTCTCTCTCTCTCTCTCTCTCTCTCAACTATGATTAAATATTTGATATGCTGCTCTGGCTTAGTCCTTCTATAGTATCCTGTTAAGTTGCATGGTCGTCAAGGTTCAGTTTATCATGTTATGGTAGACTGATCTTTTATTTTCTCCCAGATTGTTGCCTTGAAGGAACATTTCTCTTCGTATGGCGAGCTATTTAGCGTGGAACTAGAAGATGTTGAACCTTGTGATGATGTTGATGAGTCAGAGTCAGAGAGCCTGAGAAGTAGATCGGCTCGTGTGTCTTTCACCACTCGCCTTTCAGCTGAGAGGGCATTTTCAAATGGTAAATGTTGGGAGGGTAATAATTTACAGTTTATGTGGGCACAATTAAGTACTCATAACAAGGATCATGATGGGAGGGAAAATACTCTAGCAGCCTCTAAAGGTCCTAAAAAAGTTGATACACAGCCATCTGAAGTCACAACACAAATGGATGTTAAAGAAGCCTCTGCATCTGGAAATGAAGAGCATGAGCATCCAGAAAGAGACGGAGAGATGGATCTGATGGAGTTGCATGAAGTTCCTAAACCCTGCTCAACCTCTTTGTCAGGCGAAAGATCACCGAAGCAGGAGGAGCCAAGCCAGAGTGCAGTGTCCGGGGAGAAAGAATCTTTACCTAGTTTAGTTGCAGTTTCAGGGGAGAAAGAGTAGGCAAGGTATGTTGATGATCGGCTAATTGTTGGAATTGTACAGTGAGGTAAAATGTTTAATCTATTGAAAATTTTCGCTAGTCCCCGCTGTAGAAATTTTTTGAAACTTTATTTCGCAATAGTTTCTTTAGTTCTGTGTAAAAGTGGAACTTTCTTGACTTGGATTGCCCAACCCAGGAAAGGGTTTGGTAGTCAAAGTGGGAAAAACCTTTTTCAGCTTTGAACTATTCCTGAAAGATATTTTGGGGATCTTGTCCCATTTCTGTTTCGATTATACCATAGTAACTGAGCCAACCCAGGAAAGGTTTTGATGCAACAATAATGAAGACATCATTGCTGATCACTACATCAAGCATTCAACTGTTTTAACTTCTTTTCTCCTGTGTTAAGAGACATTGCAGCTGAAGACACTATGAATCTGGTTCTGTATCCCTGAGATTGTCACAAAGGCTGCATTAGCATCTCTCTCTTTTAGATCTTCTTCTGTGGTTAGACAACTTTTCATATCAATTTTTATGTGATGAAAAATATTACTTATTTTTTTAGAATGTTGCTTAGTTATTATACCTTTCTCTAATTTTTTTTCTGGAAAACATTTTTTAAATATAAAATTTATCTTCTTGCCCTTTTTAATATTACAAGGGTGAAAAAAGATTTGGATGGATTTGCTTGGAATTTTTTTAAATAAATGACGTCGTTTTAAATTGGTTCTTGAGGTCAAGAAACCCATTTGCAGACTGAAAAATGGTTCAAAATACAATTAGTTTTAATTTATTTAAATTTCACTTCTGTATTTAACTATTTGTAAATTAAAATAAAACGAGATGAGCCATTTCAATCGCTACGACGCTGTTCCGAAAGATAGTTTTGCAACAAAATTCCTCCGCTCCGCGTCTCAGACACGTTTCAAGCGATGAAGTAACTTGTCCTTTTCCTCCATTAAACTTGATTCCTACGACAGTCAGCTCATTCCCCACGTTTCAGAGTATATAATCTTGTCAACTCGCGGCCTTAAGGTGACCGCGAATGTAAATCTGATAATTTTGCCACTTAGCATTGCTCGTAGAGCGCGTGGCCTAATTTTCTGGAGACAGCGAGTATCTGATAGTAAGCAGAAAATAACACCCTTCTCTCCGGACACCAAAGGTCCAAAAGCGACATTTTCAAAATAAAAATAATATTCGACATAAAAAATTAAAAACAAAAATTATATAATTTTTAATTTAATATATAAAAATATCAATTTTTATTAATAATTTGCACTATCTCTTCAATATTTTTTAATTTATTTAAATTACTAAAACATAAAATTTAAATAATTATGAATAATTACAATTTTAAATTTAATTATGCATATTAATTTACTTATAAACGGCATACATCAGAAAAAAAGAGGGAAAATAAAATAATTTACCGCCAGAATAAATTTTAAGTCTCGCATCTCGCGGTTTTTTGAGCACGATATTTTGGTTCCTACAATTTCCAATATCTCGCATACGGACAGCAGTTTCAAATTCAATTTCTGGACTTTTTATTTCTTACTTTATTTCTTTTCGTCTCTCTATCTCTATCTCTTTCTTTGTTTAGATTCTTGAGTTGAGCCAAAAATGGACTGACAAAATTGGAAACCCTAATTTCATTTCCATCTTCTTCGTCTTTCAGGTACTTGCTTTTAGTTATTATTTTTTAGTTATCGTATCTCTCTATTTGTTCTTTTCCTTCTGTTTTTCTTTTTAATTTAGTTCAAGTACCCATCCTCTTGTACATATTAAGAAATATCTACGTATATGTAGGTGAAGAAAAATTAAAATTTTCGTTTCTCGTTTCTTAGATGGAATTGATAATCTTGTGTTGATTTTTTACGTTTCTTTTGTTTGTTTCTCATGTCATTTGGTTGGTGTGTTCAGTTGTGAAGCTTTGAAGGGGGAGGTTGAATTTGTTTTCTTGATAAAGTTTTGTCGTGAAAAAAAAGATGGAAGCTTCTCAAACCCCACGTAAAACCCTGCCTAAAAGTTCTTATCTTGGAAAAGAACCGCCTAAAACCCTAGACCCAGATGCCAAAACTATCGAATATGGCTATAGAGCTGCTTCTGCTGGAAATACCCAAGAAAATGGAGTTAGAACCGCTGTAAGGAGAGAACAGGGTTTCAGTGTTGGTAGTAGGGGCCGCAAGAGTCAGGACTTCAGTGAGAGTGATTCTGAAGACGGAAAGATTAATCCTTTGTTTGATGGAGTTGGGGGTCTTGAGGATTCTGAGATTAATGGAGTGTCTTCTTTATTAAAGATGCAGGAGAGTAAGGGTTTGAGAAAGCTTGGTTCTGTTTTGGATGCCATAGAGAAAGATGAGAAGAATAATGCAAAAGGTGGTGCTGTAGATAAGAAATCTGGGAATTTAGGAGGGAAGAAGGAGATGGATGTAGAGGAGAATATGGGAGGTGAGAGGCATGATTTTGCTAAGGGTGATTTTGTATGGGGTAAGGTTAAAAGTCATCCATGGTGGCCTGGTCGGGTTTATGATCCTGTTGATGCGTCTGATTATGCCAAGAAAATTAAACAAGGAGATAGAATTCTTGTGGCTTACTTTGGAGATCATACATTTGCATGGTGCCATCCATCTCAATTGAAGCCTTTTTATGAGAATTTCATGGAGATGTCAAAGCAGAATACCTCAAAGAACTTTGCAATTGCAGTGGAGAAGGCAGTGGAAGAAGTTGGCAGGCTATTGGACTTTAAGATTACCTGCTCCTGTGCAACGAAGGAAAATTTCAGTGGAGTTGGTAGATCACTGGCTGTCAACGCGGGTATTAAGGAAGGACTTCTTGTTCCTGAAGGTGGGATTGAAAGATTTTCTGCTGTGTTATTTGAACCATCAGAACTGCTTGCTGCGTTGAAAGGTTTTGCGCAGGTTGCTGACGATACTAATATTCTCAAATTTACAGTATTGAAGTGCTGGCTGTCAGTTTTTTACCGTGTAAAAGGAGGCTACCAACTACCATCTTTTTCAGATCCGCAGCCAATTCCAGGCCTTGAAGACGATGGAAGCAACTTGATTGTTTGGCTGGGTGATGCTAGTGGTGCAGTGGAAGCCAATACTCGGGGACCAATTGAAGAAGACTGGCTTTCTCCACATAGAGGTCATAAAGATGGTCAAACAGATCAGAGCTCGTTGCCGAAATCACGAGGGGGTTCAGGAGATGATCAGCATCAAAGAAGGAAACAGAAAAGCATAGCTGAAATCCTGGGAGGCCATGTAGATGGTGGTGCAGAAAGTAAGAAAGATGATGAGGCTGAAGAGGAGTGTGAGTCTATCAAGTTAACAGCATTAGCTGAGACAACGAAGAAGAGAGGCAGAGGTAGACCTAGAACTGTGGGAGGGGAATTAAATCATGGAGAGCAAAGTACTCCTGGCAAAATGGGTGGTGGGGAAATTTTGAATGTGTCTGCATCTTCCTCTGGGAGGAAGAAAAGGAAAGGCAGTAATGAAGCTGCCGAAGAGGACAAAATAAATGTGGAGGATGTGGCTAAAGGAAGAAAAGAATTGGACAAATCTGCATATTCCCTTGGAAGAAAGAAAATAAAAGTTGGTGCTGAAGCCGATATTGAAGGAAGCAACAATTTGACATCCAAACCGAGGAGGAAAGAAACAAAACTTTCTACACCTCTTGTACCAGCAGATACCAAAGTTTCTAGTCCAGAAACTGGTGCCAGTGTGGTTATGAAGGAAGTTAGGAAGACACCCATGACAACAAGGACGAAGAAAAAAGATTCCACTGTTGAAAATGTTAGTGGGAAAGACCAGAAGGAAGAAATGAAATCTGCAGGAAGCAAGAATGGTGCTGGAAGCATTCGAATTGATCATGATGATGGACAAGAGTATATTGAGCAATGCTCTTCACCAAGAGAGAGAAAGAGGAGTAAATACTTGTCCCCTCCCTACACAGACCTTAAAACAGTGCACAGAAAGAAGGAGCTTGAAGTGGAATCTCAGACGACTTCAATTGAAATTCAGACTGGTGATATGATGAATAAAGCTACTGGTCAATTTCTGAAAGCCTCTCAACTTCTGCAAGATCCTAAGGTCTACCAAAACGAGCCCTTTCAGGAACCTCATGCTGGGAATGATTCTCAAACCACAAAACATGGTCAGAGTATTATTGATCCAAAGAAAGTTAATGTTCCTGCAAATGCAGTGCTTTCTCAAGTGCAGTATGCTGCATGCAATCCTCTGAATTTGCAGGAAAGCAATTCCCTTGAAGTGGTTGGGGAATTTCTTTCTGCATTTAGAAATTCAGTATCTTGCAACGAGTCCAGTTACAAACTCCATAACAAGCATCAAACAGGGAGAAAGAGAAAGTCTGAAGAATCTCAAGTTGACCCTTCAAACTTGGAGGAAACTCGGGCTGATGTCATTTCACCTGATAAAAGTTCTCAAAGGTCAAAGATCAGAAAGGGTGAAATGAAACCTAGCAAGCAGCAAGCTGCCCATCTTCCGGAAACAACACCACCTAGCAATGAACCAGACAAGAAAGCTCCAGCAGCTGCCCTTTTTGTGACATTTGGCCCTGGATCTTCATTGCCAAAGAAAACTGATCTTGTTAGTATATACCAGAAATATGGAGTTTTAAGTCATGAGGAAACAGAAATGTTCTACAATAACTACTGTGCTAGAATTGTATTTCTTAGAAGTTCTGATGCGGAAGAGGCCTTCAACCAATCTCAACTTGTCAGTCCCTTTGGAGCAGCTAGTGTAACTTTCCGACTTCGCTATCTCTCTGCAGAGACCAAGACTCGTGAACTCAAAGAGATATCAAAGCCAAACCAAATTCTTCCAGCGAAGGACACGACAAACACCGCTAATGATTTATCTACCTCACGATCATCTGCTAGCGGTGTGTCTGAACTTGGGTATGTAAGACAGAAGCTTGGGATGATGACTGCAATGCTGGGGATGGCAGATGGTAAAATGCCTCCAGATTTGAAATCTCAATTACAAGGTGAAATTAAAGGTCTTCTGGAGAAGTTGAGCACTATGTGTTGACACTTAAAAGGACTTCAGGTTCACAGTGATGTTCCATAGTACTCTCATGTTGTTTAGAACCATACTTGTATTCCTTTATAGTACTATTAATCGATGTGCAGGTTAGAGGATAGAACTTCAGAATGAGTCTTTCCTTTGAGCTATTATTGGCATGTAGGACACTTTTCTTCTTATGTAATAGTATACAAAGGAATTCATGTGAAACAGGGGATTGAAGCTTGTTTTGGTTCATGAACTCCCAATATGATACAGAGGGCACATATCTTGGTTTAATTTTTCGTTGCAAGGACGGGGAACAGCTCCCTATGGATAGTTCTTTAGCGTGTTTTTAACTATTTTGACAACGTGAAAGAGAACTGGAAAGGGATTGGAGTCTTAGCGATCAGAAAAAACATTAGTTTTCTTGCTTTAAAGAATACATTGTTAGAACCTTCTGTGTTTGTTTTGCTACAGATTTTTGTGAAAGTCTGACGAGCAATATTATTATTAAAAACTATACAATGTTAAAGAAAGAGAGTGAAATACAGGTTTTGTGATTCCGAGCAAATGTTAGTGTTGAACATGGACTTTCTATGTACCCTTCTATGCATTTTCCATGAACAAACAAATAATTATTTTATTATACAAGACATGCTTGTCCAAACACCAAAGTTACAACAGTAAGCACACCATCCAAACCAAACTGGCTGGAAGAAACTCAATCATCAACAGGATCCTGAGGGGTTTCATCAGCACCTCGTTTGATCGATATCACAGGGCACTCTGCGTGCTTCTGACAGAACTCGCTTACTGTACCCACAAAGACCCTGTGAAAAAGATCAGCAAGGGAAATATATCAGTTAAATGAGTTACGTATTGACGATTACCATGTACATGTTCATCAGTACAAAAGACAGTGGCAAATCATTTTACAATATAAAATGAATTTAAGGATGGAAGAAACCTACAAAAAAAGCATACCTCTGAAAAGGGCCAAGACCCCGGCTTCCAACAACTAGAAAATCGGGTTTGACTCGCTTCACTTCAAAGCAGATTACTTCCTTTGGATCACCCTTCTTGATCCAAGATTCACAAGCAATCTAGAAGCATTTGGTAGATTATGTTTGAAACCAACAACAAATTCAAGAGATAGGAAATATCAGTTACTAAAAAAATTCCAAAGATCCATGAAGGTAGGTATACAGCAAGAAATATCAGTTACCCCAAACTGATGACACTGATTAACAAAGTACTCCAATAGATGAAGGCCTCTTATCCTCTCCCTATACTTAATACTTTTGAAATCATCAGGGGATGCATATATGCTATCCATGTCATCAAAACCTGGACGAGAAACAGTTATCAGGTAACATTGCTTAAACCACATTAAGAAGAGGGGAAACAATAACATCACACTACATTAGAAGGCAAGGGCTCAATTAATTATCCAAGAGGGATAACAACTACTAGAGCTATTGCAAAAAAAATAAGAATATAACTTGCCTCCTCACTGTAATTTGGATATAAAAACCTTTGACTCAAGTAAGCTATCTAAAACAAAAATTCCATCTCTACTAAGAGGATCAGCAAAAGTTATATGCATAAAAGGCGTTTTCTGAAAGTTCAGAGAAGAAGGAACACCATTTATGTAGATTGGAAAAAGTATTTTATCTAGAAGTGGGCAAGATACATAGTTCTCTTCACTATTCTTTGTGCCTTTCCATCTATATAGATTATCTAATACTAGTTTACAAATAACTAACTTGTACAGTTTTGTTACAGTTTAGACGACAATTACGAAACTCAATAGATGACAAGTGCCAAGGTAGTTTAATGTGGTCTAATGAATCAAATGGGCTGTATTAGCCTCACTTTCACAAATCATTTACGTTTAAATTATCACGCCGCCATTGCAATGGGTAATTGCTCTAAAGATACAGTCTTTAAGAACTTAAACTAATAAGTCATTAACACAAACGGCATAAAGACATAAATACCAGTAACAGAACACAAGAAATATCGTGCAAAAACCAATATAGCTCATGACCCAAGACCCAAAAACTGCGAAGATTCAAACTTGCTTAGCTCTAGAGTGACACAGAGAGAGAAAGAACCGTCTTCGTCGGGGACTTGAACATGAACGAAAAGAAGCTTGAAATCGGAGGTATTGGAGCGAACAATTTTCTGGAGAGTCCACACGAAAGCTCGCCGGCTACTGATGGAAGGGTGTGGGTAACCTTTGATCGTTGACTCGTTTACCGCAATCATTATCCGAGTCGGCTCAACTTCCATTTTCAGTTTCAATCACTGAGTCCGCGACTCTCTCTCTCTTCTGTATATGCTTTCGAGAACACTCTTCGAGAATCGTGAACGCGGGTTTATAGTAACGAATAAAGGTGCGTAGTGCGCGCATAGAACTATATGATAGTGTAAACATGGTGCAGGACGCTAACGTACGCCCGGTAGTTACAGCCACCCGGCAGTTTTTAAAGTACGTGTCATCGTTGGCCTTAAAATTGGCGGGTCGTACAGTCACTTATATTGTCGTATTGACGTGAAAGTACATAAACGCCCATTAAATAGAAGGATAATATCATTTCAAATACCTCAAAGATTGATTGGAGTGATAAATAATTTTATTATCATATTCGAATATTTATTATTGGAAAAAAATTAAAAAAATCCTCAGTTTTATGATTTATTTTATTTTATGTATAGTTATATAATTTATTTCTATTGCACAAAGAAATAGTAAAATATAAGAGTATATTTAATATTTACTACTAAATGAAGTGTATTTTAAAATTGTACTAAAATAAAATATCATGTGTTATTTAAAAAGAACTAAAATAAACTAACAAATTAATAATTTTATTATTTTCCACTCAATTTATATATGAAGTAATATAATTTTTAATATTCTAATAATTGTATTGTGATGTATTAAATAATGGTAATGTGATATATATTTTAAAAAGTAAAGATTAAAATACTTATTTTTATGGCTTTTATATATTTTTTGGCATCGTTAATATTAAATTTCTCTTTAAGATGATTCATTATTGTTTCCATTTATTTCTTTTTTGTTTTCTATTTTGTTTGAATTTCTAGTTTCTATTTTTTTGTTTCTTTAAGAGATTTTTGTTTTTATTAATAAAAATTATGAATAATTTTATTTTATTTTTTAATTAGATTAAATAAAATTAATTTGGTAATTATCAATAAATATATTTATTTTCAAAATATATAAATTTTAAATAAAATTTTGATTTAATAATTAAAATAGATATTAATTTATTAAAAAATTAATTTATAAATTATTTAAAATAATTTTATTGATAATTTATTAATAAATCTTATATATGATATTAAAATAAATTTAATTAATTAAAAATATTTTTTCTTTAATTTTTATCTAATATACAATTATCATCAGTAATAAACATTAACAAATAAATACGTTTTTGTTTAAAATAAAAATAAAAACTAAAAATTAAAAAATAAAATTAAAAATCAACAAAAAAAAAATGGAATCAAACAATCTTTATATAGATAAATTTATATTTTACTAATTAAAGAAAAATAGTCAAAATTATGTATAAATTAAATTTAAGAGTTAAGCTATTTCACACCAAAATCTCACTTCAACGGTAGATATTATTTAAGTTATTTTTTGATAGAAAAAAATGTAATCAAAATTTTAAGTTTTTCAATAATAATTATTGTAGATACCAAGTTTTCACTTCACTGGGCTGAACCTTAATAATGGGTCCATCAAAGCCCTATTCCTAATTCAGCCTCATCATGATCTTCTTCTAAGAATTAGTACAAATACTAGAGGATTGCAAAGAAAATAATAGTAAGTAAAGTGACATTCTACAAAGAAAGGTGACTTTTGATGAAAGATTAAGTAATGCATTATCAATGTTTTAAAAATTATTCTAGAAGTTAAAATGATAAAATAAGGAAATTAAGGTTTAAAAAATTCAAAAATTAGTTAAAGATAGAATAAAATTGAAGAATTTAAAATATACTTAAAAAAATGTCTTTATTAATAGAAGAATTTAAAGTTTAATTAAAAAATATTATTTTAAATAATATACAAATTTTATCCTTAACTAATAGAGAGACTACTTTTCGATAGCTTTTCTTCTGCAGCTATCCTTCTGCTGTAGATATAATTGCTTACATATCATAACGTGTTCTTGGCCTGTAAGCCACACTCTTAATTAACATTAGGAGGTTAAAGATAATTAAAGCTTTACATTTAAACAGAACAAGGTAGATATATCAATAATTACTTCCATAATCACATCTTTTAGCCTATAATTATATACCAGTAAACGAAACCCTTCCAAAACCTAAATGACCAACTTGGTACAACTCTAACCAAACCCTCTCTGCTTCAAGCTTTGCACTAAACCTAGCCATGTCCTCTACCTCACTAAACCCAGTTTCAAGCTCCCAAATTTCCTCTTCTTCCCTTCTCTTTCTCAATTTCTCATCTCTTTCCACTACCATCGTATTGTCACCCTCACTACTACTGCTACTGTTTTCCTTGCATTTTATATCACTTTCCGGCTTCTTGTTCTTGTTCTTCTTCTTCTTTTTCACTCTTCCCAAACACCTCCGTCCTATCATCCATGGAACCTTAACAAAAGCCAGAGTGAAGAGATTCACCAAAGCACAGGGACAGCAACAAAGGGCTATACAGTCAGCTATCAACCCAGCAGTGCAGGACTGGCAATACTTGCCAGAACACTCTATGGTATCTTCACTTTCATCGACGGTGTAACTGATCTTTCTGGTGTGTCTGCTTGCATATTTACATGAAACTCGAGGTGGGTTTTTCTCCATTTGATCTTCTCTTGACGATGGTCCGGTTAGAAGATCCTGCAAAAAAAGATGATCACATATGATTATTATTATACACAGCACACACTACATGGTCATGCTATATACCTCCCGTGCTCTTCTTTTCTCTTCTTTCATTATTCGATGGCCGTTGCATTCTCTTTAAAACTCTCCATACAACCCTTTTCTGCTACCTGCTAGCTTTTGAACATAAACTTTCTCTTAAATTGTTTTCAAAGTTACATATGAAGTGCAAGGAAAAGAAAGTTTTCATGCAATTAAGTAAGCAGAGTAACAAAAGGTGAAGAAACGCATGGAGTTATTTTTGGAGGTTCACGCGTCTTCTGGAGCTCTTGCTTTGCACCGTCCAATAATATTGTGGAGAGAGACTTTGGTGGTGTTCCTCTTTAAGGTGGTTCTGTGTTTTCTGTCACTTAAAAGCTTGCTTTACAACTAACAACTGATGTTGAGTTTGACTAGGTTCCCCATTTGATGTCTTTAATCACTGTTTTGGTTCATTTCTACTTTGCCTAGTCTTCCCTTTTGCAGTGAAGAGACAACAAAGCAAGACATGTAATGACAAATATTGTCTGTTTGATATCTACTTGTTGTTACCTCAAGGTATCAGAAACATGCATTATTATTCATCTATTGCAAAAATGGGTTAGGAGCCTTTCCTCTAAATTATCCTCAATCTTACAAATCTCGTGTGCTCCCATATTAATTTCAACTAGATAATATGATTGATTAGTGATACATGTGTACTTATTTAATTAAGAGATTTATTATATATATCGGACCAATTATTAAAGTTCGAATTTTTATCAAAATTATTTGTCAATTTTACAAATTTTATGTACTTTTCTACTAAACTAAAATAATTGTAATTCAGTTCAACCATATAATATGATTAATTAGAGTAATTAACTAATTAAGAGAACCATTACGTATTTTTTCAATTTCAATTTCAACGAACTTCAGTGCACAAGACTTTTCGTGTTGTGAGAATTAGGAGAAGGACATTAACTGTACATAACCTTTTCTTTGTATTTTTATAAAGAGACTGTTTCCGTTATTCGAACCCTGTGATCTTGCAGTCACAAAGGAGTAACATATTACATATATCAACTCCGTATTATTAAAAGTTTAAATCTATTCCCTAAATTATTTGTCAATATTACAAATCTTATATATCTGTATATTAAAATAAAGTACCTTCAATTATGCAAGTCTAATTAGTCAATTAAGAGATTTTTTATTAGAATTAGAAGAAAGATATTCAACGAAATGTGAAAGTTTGGAAGTTAGTGTACTTTTGAGGGCACAGATGTAAAGTGAAAGTGAATGATAGGAAGTGAGTGAAGATAGAAAAGGAGTAGGGTAGGAAAATGGAATTTGAGTGAGACCAGACACTTTGAATGACTTTGCCAAGTTTATGAATATATGTCTAAATCATCACTTCATGTCTGATGCCTCCTTTGGCATTGCAGCAATTCCTACACTGTCCTATGAATGTAGACTGTTCATGTTTTTCTTCACAACTGAATTGTCAAAAACACAACCCCAGCTTACAGGATGTGATTACTATATGTGCAATTTTATACATTATTTATTTTATTTTAAATAATATAATATTAAAATTATTAAATTTTAATGCAATATGAAAAACTAACAAAATATGAACTAGATAATTATGTGATAGCTAAAAAATATTAAAGAGTAAATGATAATTTTTAAAACTTAAAATTAAAATTAATACAATAAGCTCCTATAGCTTAATTTTTTTAATATTTTATGTTCTAAAAATTATTATTAATTCTTTATAGTATTCCCCTTTTATCATATTCTGCTATTTTTATATTTTATTTAAAATAATATAATATTAAAAAATTTAAATTTAAATTTTTACATTTTAATATAACTAGAAAAACTACCAAAATATGATAAAATTAATTATCTGATAACTAAACAATACTAACAAGTGAACAATAATTTTTAAATTTAAAAAATTAAAATAAAATGATCAAATTATAATACAAGAAAATCTATTGCAATTAATTAATTAATTATAAAAACTAATTAATCTTTCTTATATGTATCTCTTTAGAGTTCAAATAAATTTTGAGTAATACCTCAATCAATAAAAATTAGAATTTTAACTATTGATGAATTATAAATGTGTCCTAATTACCTAAAATAAACGCAATTCTCTGGTGCGGTTTATATCATTTAAATGAGATCTCTTCATTCCAACATTGTCATCTTTCTATAATTTGACTTCCAAAAGCACATATTGCTTCATAATGAAACGACTTTTTACTGTAGAACAAAAGATGTATTCCTATATTCTACTTATAAACCTGATGTTACAGTCCAATCCATAAGCAATAGCAAACCTAGTGGGATAGGTTAGAAACTGGAACAGTAGGCTAATTGGTTTGTGATTGTCACTTACATTTTGTTGGCCAACTTTAGGAAGAAGAACATGTACAGTCTAGCAGAGAAGCATTTTGGTTACTGCATTTGGAATCCCATAGAAGAATAAGACCCTGAACTTATCTCAGTATTGAAACCCATTTGAGTACTGGACGAAGATGTTTAGTCTGTGTAAGAATTTTCAGATATTGTGTGATCGAACATATGGATATGAAGATTGAAGAGTGAGGAGGTGTTAACTGTAGGGATTAACGAATATTGACAGGCACAAATATGAAGGTATTGGAAGGAACTTACTTGTATGTATTCTTGAAGATGAATTCACTCAATCTGCAATGCCATTTCTTTGCTATAGTCAGCCATGCAATAAGCAATAACCGTAAGTCGCAGAACAAAAGCTCGATCTGATCTGAAATGGTGGAGTTTATGCAGAAGGAATAGTTTTCTATGAAGTCTCTCTGACCCCTTGATTAAACTATTTTAGGAAATAGTAAAAGCTTTCTTAATAACAGCAACTCAGGTCCATTTTCTTACATCAGAAACTCTGGCAAGAAACCATTAAAATATATGCACATTTGGACAGAGACTGAGAGATCAAATGGAGGGTTACTGACTATTTGTTGAGTCCCAATGACAGTGAATATAGGAAATTGTCCCTGATATACTCACTCTCATCAAAAAGCTCTATTTTCATGGCTTCTTGATGTTTGCTTCCAAATTATTTTTGGCTTTCCCTATAGCCCTCTCCACTTAGCATGAGTTTAGTTATGGGTCTCCACTAAGTTTAGGCACAAGCTTTGGTATCATTTGAATTGATTTTCTGTTACTTCCCAAAATCCCAAATGGATTATGGGTTTGATCTATGTTTATGCACCAAGTTATAGAAGTAATTATATATAAATTATACTTTTATATTATATTATCCACATTACATAGTCCAAAGCATTTTGCCTCAATGAAGAATCTTATCACGTGTGCCTCCACTTGCCATTTCTTACTCAAACTTAGGATATATTATGAAAGGAGATGTCAATGATAGTTAAATTAACAAGGCTAAGTTGAAGGGCCTCGGTGGATTTCTTATATTTAATTCATTCGAAAAATAATTTCTTTATTAATAAGGAATAAAATTATATATTACTTAACTTGTCTAAGCTTCGGGTATTACTAGAATTTTTTTTAACTTAGAATCTATTCTGCTCAAGAGGAAAAAAGAGAGAGAGAAGAAAAATACTCAATTTTTATAAAAGGAATTTACTTATTATAATTAAAGGATTAAAGGATATGTTAGAAGATAATCTACAAATTTAAAACTAATTTGATTCATTTTAATTTTAAATAAAATTTTAACAAAGGCTTAAAAATTAAATATAATTTTTTATAAAAATAAGATAGGTTAGGAATTCAATTAAAGATTTCATATTAAAAAAATTAAAATTCGAACTAAGTTAAAAGAAAAATAGTTTTTTAATTAGATTGGATTAAAATTAGTTTGATCTATTTTTAATAAAAATTAACTTTAAATTAAATTTAAATTTTATAAATGAATTACATTTAATTTTGAAAATAAGTTTTATTTTATAGTAAGTATATAGTCAAGCTTTTGGATAAAATTTTAATTTTTTGAGAAAAATAGCTTATCAAGGAATGGGACAAATTGAAATATGGTATAATCCATGATTAATCTATAAAATCAGAGGTTTTACTCTCTTCTCTATTCAACTTATTAAAACCCTTAAATGCCGATGCTGCTCTTCAGTGCAGCCGCTCTCTCTAGTCAAGCTCTTCTTCTTCCGGTGGCTTGTTCTTCTCAATCTTGTCCTTGGTAATTAATAAATCCTTAGTGCATAAAGTTTCAATTTTCAGATGTAAGTTTCTTAAATTTATGTCTTTTCTCTATGAAGTTTCTTTCTTTGATCTGGGCAACGATGAAGAGTGCTTATATATTTCTGACACCTCTTGTAAGAGAAGGGCATTTTTCATCTGTTGAAGAAAGCTCTTCGTTGAGCACAGAAAGTAACCCTCTGAGCCCTTTTCGATCAACAATTGGGTTTTTTAATTGATCAAAGACTCGACGAGAAAAGAGGCTTTCTTCTCTTCAACGACGAGGAATTCCAATGGAAGGAAATGGTTGGAGCACCATTAGAAGTTTCTATAAGCTTCGCAACTGCCCATTTTGGGTGTTGTTTTGGTCTCTCTTGCATCTTTCTTTCACTATGAGGCTTTAGATTTTCTTTTCTTTTCTTTTGTTTTTGATCTGTGTTCTTTTGACCTTCTTTTCTTATAATTTCATAAATTTGCTTTAGTTTGGGCAAGGATGAGAATGCTTTCTGTATCATTTACACCTCTCATCCGAGAAGACTTGTTTTCGAGCTCCTCTGAGTGTTAACAGCAGAGATTCTCTGAGCCTCCTTGATTACTCTGTTGTTTCTCTAATTTCTTCTGAGTTTTTTAGTTTTGAAGTGTTACTGTTGTGATTAAATTGTTTACTCAATTCTTTGTGTCGAAAAGGATGCATTATTTAAGCCATTAGAAAGTATTCTTCATTTTCCATTTCTCTCAAAACTGAAAACTAGGAAAACATCATTACTAGTACCAATGGTTTCCTAACTCTGATTGTTGTAACAGCTGCGAAGTGTTTTGGACATGAGGTTTACAAGTTTCCTGTTCGATATATCAAATCGACGTGGAATGAAGTTGGATGAATGCCCGCATATCTTGTTTGCGGGAATTCCCACCTTCTGTGCCAGTTCTTGTGCTTCAGCCTCGCTCTTAACGACACGATCAAAGCAAATGTACCTTCCTGATGCGGTTTTGTTCATTGCCTCAAAAACATATGCATGTGCCGCTGCCAGTTTTGAAACATCAACTGTTGCCAGCAGTCCATTGGCAAACATTTCTTGAGCTCCTGAATTTCATTCACAAGTTAGCTT
>JANQAP020000017.1:1642269-1652791 GCA_026874005.2 Erythroxylum coriaceum
ATACACAATTTTAAGGTAACACATATAGCCCAAGTGGGAGATTGTAAGGATTTTTAATCAAACATGTGGGCTTATATGTGTATAAGTGTGTATAAAGGCTATCATATAAAGTTGAGCTCAATTAATTAAAGTGGTCTAATATGATTATTGTATTTTAGGCCTTATGTATCTATTTTAAGTGTGGGCTTCATATGTGTAGAGATCGGGCTATAATTTCTAGTTTTATGATTTCTAGTTTTATGATAGGCCAAACTAGAAATTAGATTAGGGTTTTACCCTAATAAGAGTGGTTATGGTTCCCAAATTAAATGTACGCATTCTTCTTTTCTGATATCCCATCATCAGAGAGAAAACAAAGAGATCAAGGGAAAAACTCTGGAGAAAAGGCTACGTTCTAATTTGGAAGACAAACCTCAAAACTTCAGTGCAGATTTCACGCAATAGATTCAGGTATGCTTCCGCTTTTATTTAATTCTTGATGATTTGATATGAACGAATCCTATTTTTCAAAGAATTAAAACCCTACAAGAAGTTCTCCTAAATCATGAAAAAGAGACAACAAAAGTAAACAATTTATATAAAGCATATCTTCAAACGTTTTTAACAGTATTATCTTAACCTAACTTGAAAGGCCCAAACTTTGACTTAGACGTAGTTTTAAGGACACCCATTGCGTATTCCCAAGCCTATGAAACGATTCTGAGATTAAAAAAGAAAGAGAAAACCTCAAGATTACTACAATGGCTTCAACAATTTCAAGAATAGTAAACTACAACTTGTCTGGGCAGTGGTTCCATAAATTCAAAACCAAATTACCTTCATTATCGACGATGATCCGAACAGAGTAGCCACGAGAGAAGAGCAGGTCAACGAGGGCAAGTCCCAGAAAGGAAACGCCACTGGTGACACAAACAAGCTTATCTCCGTAATCATTGACCTCCATAGACGAAGCTGGCATTAAGCCACCAAACTGTTCCCCGTCTTTTCTCCTGTTAAGCCCTGCACAAGTCAACAACATCCTCTTGAACTCTTCTATCTCCATTTTCTTGCTCTCTTCTGTAGGTTTAAACCCCATAGTGTTTATCCGACACAAAAGTAGGCAAGTAGCTGCTTCCACTTGGTCCCTATGTCTTATGCGATTAGGCTATACATGAGACTTAAGTCTATATGATTGTGATTTAACAAGGAAGAAAGAGAGGTGGATATAGTGAGAGCTAGAGAAAGGACAGTGGACAGTGGACTTGAACAAAGACACGCAGAAAGCGACAGCCGAAGTCTGAGGTCTTGTAAGAAAATTATCGGAGAGGGTCTTCTTTGTTACTCTCTGCTTCAATAGCTGACTGGCTCATATCCACTTGTAATAATAATGTGAAATAACTAAATTATTTAATTATTTTTACTTGAAAATTATGGTTAATTAAAACTTTGTCCAAACTACATTTTTATGTTCAAATAAAAATTAGTTATAAATTTTAATGGGGAAAAAGAGTATGTATAATGGAGATTTTATATGTTTCAATTTTAATTTTATTAGTTACATAATTACATGATATTCTAGTAAGATATAAATTTGATGAAATTAATTAAACTTAACGATTAAAAAATCCAATCGATTTGGTCTGTTTAACCTCAAAAATTTTAAACTGTTCAACTTTTTTGTTCGATTTACTTTAATAATTCTAGTTGTTACAAACAAATCAATTTATTAGTTAATCTAAAACTTTTTTGTAAATTAATAAGTTTTTATAAATCAAATAAATTAGTTAATGTTCATTTAACAATTTTTTCAATTAAACTTCAAATTCTTCGAGAGATTTGAAGTTTAATCATATTTCAAAGTCTTTAATTTTATTTAATTTTAACCGATTTTAAGACAGTATTGAACTTTTTAAACCTTAAATCTCTTGTGTTACAGGTTTAAATTTCTGTTAGATTTTTAAAACATTGATTATACTTCTTTTAGTAAGTTAGGTTTTAACTTTTAATGGTATTATTATTTTGTATACATATTTTAAAATATATGGAAGATATAAATGTAATTCTTTATAAATTAAAGTTTAAGAAACAATATTATTGACTTGAAATTATTAATAACTTAATATTTGACAATTTTTAAATATACATTTATGTAATTAAAATATATATATATATCAATTTTAGTGTTATTAAAATTATTATATCAATATAATAAAATTAACAACTATTTAATTGTATATTTTTCCTTCCCTTAAATTTAAATATTATAACGTGGATCATCATTTTAAATAAAAATATATAAACAGAGTAAAATATGACAAAAAATTTATGTAATAATTTAAAAATACTATAAAAACAATAATTTTTGAAGTCAAATCATAAAAGCTTTAAAAATATTTATTCATTTTCAAGAATAAGGTTATATTTATCCTAAAATACCATGCTAATTATTCTTTAATTAAGAATAATAATAATAATAATCTATTATTTATCAATATCCAAAAATAAATTAATTGAATTATTAAAGTTTAACCCCCGGGCCATTTTAATTTTTTAATCATAAGTATGTGGTCAAAGCTTAAAGTTGAAACCATTTTTAATTAAGTTAAATTTGGACTGACTCGATTCAGGTAGAGCCAACTGTTTAGCCGATAAACTAAATAAGAGTAAGAAAGAGTCCTTAAGAGATCCTCATCATGTGTTGAATGACCAGTAAACATGGGCACGGGCTCTCGCTCATACCGTTAGTTTGGGTCATCTGTTTTACTCAAGCTACACGCTCGTGATACAAAATTTTGTCAACATTAATTGTGATTTAATCTTTATTGTTTATTTTAAAAACTATCATTTATTATTTGAAGAGTTCTAATATTATGTAATTTTAAATAAAAATTAATATAATATTAAAAATATTATATGATTAAAAATTATAATTGAAAATATTAAATTATAAAAGATTTTAATGTATTTCATCGGTTTATATAATAAAGAATCTTCATATTATTTAATTATTAAAGTGAGTTCTCAACTTATTATTTTTATAAGTTTTAAATAAATTATAATTTTCATAAATATGATTAATAATAAAAATAAATAATGTTATATTTTGAAAACAAATTGTTTAAATCAAGTATATTATTTTAATTTAAAATCATTATTCCATTAAATAGTTTATCTATAATAAATAATTTTGTTATTAATAAATTTTTTTGGAGTCCTTATTTCTTGGTAAATTTTCTAAAGGATAGAATGTGACATATAACATTTTTTAATAAATTTTCTTTATTAAATTTTATTTAATTTATTAAAGTGTTTGTACGAGAGTGTGTATCTGTAGTAAAGACATATATGCTCTAATGAGAGAATGTCGACAACAATGACCTCATAATTTTTGCACAGTACTAACAAAACATTGACTACCACTAGGTGCCTTAACTCGGAACTTTTACGAGTTGAAGAATCAACTCGTTCAACTAGATAACTCAATATAATATACTTTACATATTTGTTTTTATAACTCAATTACTTTTATATTCTTTTGAAATTGATACATTAGGATTAATAAAGGGATTGATTCATTTTAAGATTTATATAAATACATATATGCACAATGTATATATTGTACAAATATGAAAAATAAAATAAAAAGGTTAAAATGCATTAAGAATAATCATGATATTATTCTTTTAATATGTGTAATAAAAATATAAATTTTACAATGATTATTTAATAATAGATATGATATGAAAAGATAATAATATTTATAGAAGTAAAAAAATCAACAATAACTAAAAGTTAAATTATTATTTTAAGTATATAATTTACAACAACATCATCAATTAAGAGTTTTATACATAATTTATAAGAACATTAACAGTTTGAAAATATTATATTACAAACTTAATATATGTATTTAAAAAATCATATTAAAAAGAAGTACAATAATTTTTTAAACACATAAAAATAATAATTGAAATAAATTGTAGTTAGAAAATAACTTTTTTTCATTTACATTATTAATTATAATAAATTAGAAAATTAAAATTAAATTTACTTATTTGTAGGGAATAATTATAACAACATTATCATAGCTACATATTTTTAACAACAAAAATATATTGGTTCATATTTTCTATCATTTATTTTATATAAATATTTTTGTATAATTTATAAGTAATTCAATCCTACACTTTATTATAAATGGTTCTGCTATAATTTATAATTTATGAATTCAAAAAAAATATAACTGCAACTTTTCAAATTTTCTTAAAATAACTATATAAACAATTTTAAAAATGTATTAAATTTTCGGGCCGAATCATTATAGCCCTCCCGGGACATGGGCCAGGCTCTCCCGGATTATATTTTGGCTGGGCCAGCACGTTGACATTCCTGTGTGCGGGTTCTTTGTAAGTTATGACTCTTACATTGATGTACAAAAGTTACTTTTTAACTTTTCAAAAAAAATATATTGGTATGCTATTGCCTCACCAATTAGTTAATCAGACGAGAGCCCCTCCTCAGGCGGATTCCTCCTTTTGCTTCTCAACCTAGGGGGTTTAAACTAGTTTCACTTGTTAGTAAAATTGCATGCATCTAATTTAGGAGACCAAGGGTTAAGAGGTAATTTTAAAAAAAATAAAGATTAATTTAATGAAAATTAAGAATTAAATGTTCTAAAATATTTCACATGTTAGAAAATTTTTAAAAAGGAAATATTTTTTTCCATGTTTAGAAAAAGTTAATAGTTAAATATGTATAATTTTAAATTTTAAATAATCAAATTTTATAAAGGGAGAGCATGGATGATTCGCTATGAAATTGTAATATTTTTATTATAAATTTCATATTTTTATTATAAATTAGTTAAGTTTTTACTGTAGAAAGTGTTAGAATACCTTTTGTAAAAACTTATTAGAAGTTAATATAAATTTTAAAATATTTTTTTTATATACATGGTAGCATTATTGTCTTCAACTTTATGATAATATTTAATGAAATTTGACGTGCAATTAAAAATTGAGATATTTGAAGTTCAATTTGATTTTTTTACAAAATATAGTATCAAGTTAGGTTTTTTTTCATAAAAAATAGTTATGTAGCAATTCAATTTGATTATATAAGTTAAGTTATTAGTCAATTGTTAATTTAAAACTCCTACCCAATCCATATAAAGACATAATAGAAATAATAATGTGAGGTATGTCGAACTAATATAACTTTTGGTGAAGCAAAAGTGTATAAAAATTATTAACATTCTCAATAATATTATCACGTGAACAAGAAAAAATAGAATTATAAACAACTAATTTATTTTATTACAATTTCTATGCTATGAAAAGTACATTTAAAAGTGACTTACATGTGCATTTAAAAGATATGATTTGTAATGATTTTAGCAATTTGATTAGGATAAAATTTTGATTTTATCTTAAAATTATATTTCTTAATGTTTTTATTTATTAAAATTTTTAATTAAATATTAAATTTTAGAATTAATTTTGATTTTGACATATGTCAATATTTTCTAAGTTAGACTTATACAGATTAATTAGATTATAGTTTTTTTATTTTTAGCGAAGGAATCAAAGAAAATTTGTTTAATAAATCATTGTGGAAACTATAAAGTATTTGAATGAGTACAAAACTAAAAAGTTTTCAATAAAGTCTTTCAATAAATACAAAAATGTTTTTACAATATTAGATATTCGCCTTTTGTATAATAGGGAAGACTTGTGATTATTTACGTAAGACAAATTGCCAAAAAAACAATTTTGTGATTACAATTATATTGTCATATTACAGTTCCAAAGTACTCTAGATGACTCTTGAATTCAGAGCTTTAAATACAATGGTAGCAACAATTTATTTAGAGTCTCTTTTTTTTTTCTAATGGATACTCTAAATTACTACTTACTCTACATCTACAAATAAACTAATGGAATCAGAACAGCAACTTGCAGGATCTTTTGTCTCTATTGGGTGTTCGTCTATTTCAGTATCCTCATCTTCTACAGCTTTTGAAGACAACAGAGGCTTTGGAGGCAATTCTAGACTTTCCACATCTTGTTCAAGCATCTTTATCACTCTATACATAGGAGATCGATTATCAGGCTTCAATTGTATGCTCCAAAGCGCTACCACAATTATCTTCTTTGTTATTCTATTTTGTTCTTCTGTTGCATTGGCCTATCCAAAATCTATGTACTTCCTTTTTCTAAAATGTTCATAAGCCCATGCAGGAAAGTAAATTTGACTCGAGTGGTCTGCAAATGCATTCAAATTCTTCCTCCTCCCTACCATTTCCATAAACATCCTAAAGCTAAATACATCAACTTTGAAAGAGACTCCTCCTAGATGCCTGTAGCATAATTCAAGAGCCATATAGCCAATGGTTCCTCTTGCACCTATTAGAGAGACGATTGTATTTTTTGTATCACAAAGTTTGGTTATACCAAATTTTGAAACCTTTGGAGTAAAGTTTTAGTCTATAAGGATGTTATGAAGCTTGATGTCAAAATGCAGAATCTGCATAGCATAACCTCTATATAGATACTCAATGCCACGAGCAACTCCAAGAGAAATTTCATACATCTTCTTTATACTGATTGAATTGTTGACTTCAAGAGAAAACAAGTACTTGTCTAGAGAATCATTAGGCATGAACTCATACACAAGAGCACGCTTTGATCCTTGAACACAAAAACCAATGAGTTTCACCACATTGACATGGTGTTTGGTTCCAATAGTACCAACTTCATTAATGAAATCTTGGCCATTACTTTTAGAATTGCCCAATAGTTTTATAGCTGTAAGACGACCACTTCGAAGTCTTCCTTTATATACAGAGCCATAGCCTCCTTGACCCAACTTGTCTTTGAAGTTTTTGATTATTTGCTTGATGTCAGAATAAGAATATCAAATTGACATGAAATCTCCTTGAGTTTGGAGGAACTCTTCAATATTGTCATACAATGATAAATGTCTCCTCCTCCACTTATAAATCAAAAGTCCAACGACAAATGGACCCCGAAAGATAAACAACAGTACATGATGCACAGCTGTATACATAGAACATAAATTTACACAAGTGAGATAAGGTAAAATTATTAAATTTATAAATAAAATAATTATAAATTTAATACAAAATATTTAATTTTTAAAACTTTAATCATAAGCATTTTTAACAATTAATTATAATCATAAGCTTGATATTTTTAAAAATCCATGTAGTTTTAATTAAATGAAAGATGTTCCTAAAAGTTTTCCATTAGCCAAATAATTCTTTTTAACATTTTATTATATGAATATATCAAATTAGGTGTACTTAAGTATTAATTAGTAGTTAATTGATTGTAACTATAATTTAACTCCTTGTACATTACGTAAAATATTATTTAATTAGTTATGAACTATGAAATTTCTTTGACTAAATTTTAATTGAAAAAATTTTAAACAAATAACAAAACAAAGTAGTATCAAAATTATTCCACCTCTATACAAAAAAGATATGAATTATATTATATTGTGAAATCTAATAAATCTTAAATGACTGATACAAGATAAAAATATCTTATTGAAAACATTAATGATGGTTGCAAATAAAGCAAAAATCCAACAAAGTAACCCTGTTACTGCAATAAAAAAGTCAACACAAGTTAAGCAATTAAAATAATGTTTCTTAAAATTAACCGTAACAAGAACCATTGTTAGGTCCTTTGCAAGCAGACTTAACAATTAAAAAATCGAACTGGTTCGACCTGTTTAACCTTAAAAACTTTAAATCATTAAATTTTTTTATTTAATTTACTTTAATAATTCTAGTTGTTACAAACAAATCAATTTATTAGTTAATCTACAATTTTTTTTGTAAATTAATAATTTTTATAAATCAAATAAATTAGTTAATGTTCATTTAACACTTTTTTTCAATTAAACTTCAAATTCTTTGGGAGATTTGAAGTTTAATCATATTTTAAAGTCTTTAATTTTATTTAATTTTAGCCAATTTTAAGACAATGTTGAACTTTCTAAACCTTCAAACTCTTGTGTTATGGATTTAAATTTCTGTTAAAATTTTAAAATATTGATTATACTTCTTTCAGTAAGTTAGGTTTTAATTTTTAATGGTATTATTATTTTGTATACATATTTTAACATATAAAAGGAAGATATAAATGTAATTCTTTATAAATTAAAGTTTAAGAAAAAATATTACTCACCTGAAATTATTAATAACTTAATATTTGACAAATTTTAAATAAACATTCACGTAATTAAAATATATATATATCATTTTTGATGTTATTAAAATTATTATATCAATATAATAAAATTAACAACTATTTAATTGTATATTTGTCCTTCCGTTAAATTTAAATATTATAATATTGATCATCATTTTAAATAATTATATACAAACATAGTGAAATATAACAAAATTTTATGTAATAATTTAAACATATTATAAAATAATAATAATTTTTGAAGTCAAATCATAAAAGCTCTAAATATATTTATTCATTTTCAAGAGCAAGGTTATATTTATCCTACAATACCACACTAATTATTCTTTAATTAAGTAGAATAATAATAATAATCTATTATTTATCAATATCCAAAAATAAATTAATTGAATTATTAAAGTTTATCCCGGGCCATTTTAATTTTTTAATCATAAGTATATGGTCAAAGGTTAAAGTTGAAACTGTTTTTAATCAAGTTAGATTTGGACTGACTTGGTTCAGCCAAAGCCAGCCATTTAGTCGATAGACTAAATAATAATACAAAAGAGTCTTTAAGAGATCCTCCTCATGTGTTACATGACAAGTAGACACAAGTACTGGCTCTTGTTCACGTCGTTAGTTTGGGTCATCTATTTTACTCAAGCTACACGCTCGTGATACAAAATTTTGTTAGCGGTAGATGTGATTTAATCTTTATTGTTTATTTTAAAAACTACCATTTATTATTTGAAGAGTTCTAATATTATGTAATTTTCAATAAAAATTAATATAATATAAAAAATATTATATGAATAAAAGTTAGAATTAAAAATATTAAATTATAAAAAGATTTTAATGTATTTTATCGGTTTTTTAATAAAGAATCTTCATATTATTAAAGTGAGTTCTCAACTTATTATTTTTTAAAGTTTTAAATAAATTATTATTTTCATTAATATGACTAAAAATAAAAAATAAATAATGTTAAATTTTGAAAATGAATTTTTTTAATCAAGTATATTATTTTAATTTAAAATCATTATTCCATTAAATAGTTTATCTATAATAAATAATTTTGTTATTAATACTTTTTTTTGGAGTCCTTATTCCATAGTAAATTTTCTAAAGTACAGAATGTGAAATATAACATTTTTTAATAAATTTTCTTTATTACAATTTATCTAATTTATTAAAGTGTTTGCATGAGAGTGTGTATGTGTAGTAAAGACATATACGCTCTAATAAGAGACAAGTCTATAACAATAACCTCATCCCATTTTTTACGCATCTTCCACTCTCCTCAAAAACTCACGTTACACCAGGAACGTAGAAGACAGCCCTCACTCCTCACCAACTCACGTGGCACCATCACTATACACTCTCCACTCCACACACACGAAGAAGCTGGGAGACGCAAGTAGCTGGAACGTTGAAGACAGCTGGTGCATGAAAGGATTAAACATTAGCTGGTGGAGGAGACACTTGGTGGAAGCAAAACGTTGCAGCTTGGGAGAGAAACACGTTGAGCTGATGGCCTTGGAGAGGAAGACGCAAGCAGCTGGTGGCACCTAAACAAAACGTCGAAGCTGGTGGAGAAATATTAACGTGAACAGCTGGTGCGGTGAGAGGAAGACGCAATCAGCTCCTCCAGCACTCACGTATAGCCCCCACTCAACAAATATTCTCCACTCACACGTGATAAAGGCAGCTGATGGCAAGGAGGGACTCATACACAGCCCTCATAAACACTCTTTATACACACGTTAAACCTCCCACTTAATTCGTCATATCAGCTACAGTGGCAAGGAGGGAGGAGAGAAAATACAGCAGCGGTAGAAGACGTCGACAGTAGAGAAAATTCAGCTGTGGGAAAAGGGGTGTTTGTAATTTGCTTTTTTTAATTTCATATTTATTTTAATTGTGTAGATTTAATCAATGCAAACACATGTTATGACCATGATTTATGTTACATTGATGAATATGTGTGAGTAAGTTTTTCTTTTCGATTAAGGTTAAGATTGATCTTGGATTAGGATAATTTTTGTGGTATTGATTTTTGCTTGATTAAATACATAATTAGTCCTAATTTAGCTTGATCACCTAGATTAAGACCTTAGATGAACCAATGGGATTTAATTTGTCGGAAAATTAATCAAGCGACATACTTGAGACTAATCGTTTGGAATTCAATGCTTTGGTGGGATCACTCATAAACTATGAGATCATTCTCAAATCAAGAGGAGAAAGAGGTAAGTCACAAAAGTCAATTGCTTTAAAAGCTAATGTTTCTTCTCTTGATGAAAGTGATGAAGAATTAGATG
>JANQAP020000017.1:1735050-1754027 GCA_026874005.2 Erythroxylum coriaceum
CCTGTGACCTTGTTTCTCTTGATTGATTGTACATATTGAACCTTTTCCCTCTTTATTAATATACATGTTACTTTCTTCAAAAAAATTTAGGACTTAAGATTAAAGTTTAAGGTTTAGGTTTAGGATGTAGCTTATAGGTTATAGGTCTTAGGTATTAAGATTTAGGGTTTAGTGTTTAGGATAAAAGTTTAAGGTTTAGGTTATAGGTTATAGGTTATGTTATGGGTCTTAGGAATTAGGATTTACGATTAAGGTTCATAGTTTAGGTTTAGGGATTAGTGTTTAGGTTTTAGATTTTTGGTTTTAGGTTTTAGGATGTAGTATTTAAGATTAAAGTTTAGGGTTTAGGTTTAGGATGTAGGTTATAGGTTGTAGGTTGTAGGTTGTAGGTAGGTTTTAGGTATTAGGATTTAGGGTTTAGTGTTTAGGACTAATGTTTAAGGTTATAGGTTATAAGTTATAAATTATAGGCCATATAGGTAGTAGGATTTAGGACCATGGTTTAGGTTTTAGTTTTTAGTTTTTAGGGTTTAAGGTTTAGGGTTTAGGGTTTAAGATTTAGGGCTTAGAGTTTAGGTTTTAGGTTTTTTAAGTTTTAGGTTTTAGGATTTAATGTTTAGTATTTAAGTTTAAGTTTAAGCTTAAGTCCACCTTTTACAAAGCATGTTGCAAATAATATTTTCGTATGATTATGTGCTTTCTCGGCTTATTAATATCTTTTACCTTTTTTGTCGTAATGCATGCTTATACCTGGCATAATCTCTAATTTTTGAAATTCATAACTTTTGATTTCATTTTTGATTTGTCAATATGGAGCACAACTGGAGTTGCTGTAAGTACAGTTGACTGAGGATCCTGCTACAGGATCCTGCCTGATATCTTTGACCTGTTGTTGATCGAGCGATAGCACATAATGAGGTTAGTTTATATTGTGTTATTGGCTCTTTTTTATGTTGATTATATTACTTTTTGCTGGCAAAATAGCTTCCGTAGACTTCTTCAGTCACATATTGTTTAGATCCAATTTTGGTAAGTGTAATTATAGTATTTTACTGCACACAGAACCTTTGTTTCAATATTGAAATCATTTATGCCTATAGTTTGTCATAGAAGACGACTTCGTTCATGATGATAACGACTGGATTTGGTGGTTTTGATAGAGATGGTATGAAGGTAACCATTTTTTGTCTTGCTTGTAAAGAAATATTGATTCTTAAATAATTTCATTCCTTAATGCATGTACTTACCATTGGGATTTATTTTTAAGTTTAGGGTTAAAAGGTTAGAGTTTTAAGGTTCAGGTTTTATAGTTTAGGTATTGGGATTTAGATATTAGGATTTAGGATTTAGGATTTAGGATTTAGGATTAAAGTTTAGGGTTTAGGTTTAGGATGTAGCTGGCAAGTTATAGGTTTTAGGTATTACGTGTTTAGGATAAAAGTTTAAAGTTTAGGTTATAGGTTATAAGGAATAGGTCTTAGGTATTAGGATTTACGATTAAGGTTCATGGTTTAGGTTTTAGATGTAGTATTTAGGATTAAAGTTTAAGGTTTAGGTTTAGGATGTAGGTTGTAGGTTATAGGTCTTAGGTATTAGGATTTAGGGTTTAGTGTTTAGCATTTAAGTTTAAGGTTATAGGTTATAGGGAGGGTTTTAGGGTTTAGAGGGAGGAAAAAGTTTTCTTGAATTTTTTTCCGTCCATCGCCAACCGCCAGCAGTCGCCAACAAGCCGCTGGATAGCCGCCGTGCCCACTGTTGCCAATCCACTGCCGACCACCACAACATTCACGGGAATTTCATCTGACCATCTCCTTCCACCACAAACCACACCATTCAACTCGACGTCTTCCGATCTACACAACCCACCACTTTGTTTTTCGATCAGAACACACCACAACCTAACAAACTCGATCAAAAATTTCAGACCTCCACCCACTGATGACACCTCTGGAGCTCAGAATGCAACGCTAACACCACCACAATCTTCGGATTTCCCTGATCTATAAAACCCTATTAATGGTTTTGTCCATAGCTCTAGCAATCACCCATAAAAAACCACCGCCAATCACCTTACCTTCAGAGCTCTTCCTCCTGCAATTGTCAGCATCCCCCCATCGAGCCCGCAACCATACTAGATCGCCTTCACGCCATCTTGCTGTGACTTCACTGCAACCAGTGAATGCCAATCGGTGATAGAGATGCCCATCGGAGCAACAGCTTCGTGGCGTTCTCCATCACCAACACTGAATGCAGGGACGCTTGAGGGGCGTGCTCCACGATCCCCAACCTACCCCACAACTTTGGAAAAGGCTCCGTTGCTAAGTGGTCGTGTTTAGTCGAAGGGTGTCTCCCTTGCACCATCATCAAATCTCCTCATCGGTGGCAAAATGCAACACCCGAAGCTAGCTGTAATAAAAGACAAAGGCAAGGCTCCCCACATTGCCCCTGCCGAAGTGAACCTTAGAGTGGGCAATTTCCAATCATGCCCTAAATAGAAAGGTCAATCCCCAGAGTGCCCCTACAGTCCAAGGTGGAGGTAATTTTAAAAATGCTCTTCTGTAAAATTCTATTACTGCCCTTAGACATAATATTCATGCAAAACCTAAGCAGTAAACTGTTAGAAAACCAGCTGATTTCTCCTGAGGTGAGAAAATCAACATTACGAATTCCACTACTGGTTTTTGATTTCCTGCTATGGCC
The DNA here is from genome assembly GCA_026874005.2 of Erythroxylum coriaceum. NCBI lineage: Eukaryota > Viridiplantae > Streptophyta > Magnoliopsida > Malpighiales > Erythroxylaceae > Erythroxylum > Erythroxylum coriaceum. Next base: position 1,737,751 of record JANQAP020000017.1, read on the forward strand.
TACGAGCCATCTACTTGCCCGGTAGTGATACCGGACGAGTTTATTGATGAGAACTTACATCAATGGATGTGATGTTTAGTCAGATTTTTTCTTGGGCACAATATGTCCTTTCAGGCCATGCAGACCCTAGCTATGTGAGCTTGGCAGACCCTAGGCCTGGAGGATGTTCTCTCCACAGGCCCATGGTTCTTTCTCTTTTGATTTCTGTCGGAGGTGGCTTTACAACCAATAATTGAGCAAGGCTCGTGGATTTTTGGCAAAAAATCCATAATCTTATAGCAATGGCATCTGCATTATGTGTTCGATAAATCCAGAGTCTCTAGATTGCCTGTCTGGGTCTGATTGCATGGATTACCATTCCCTTTGTGCAATGAGTGCAGCCTTGACCTCCTGGCCCAACGGATCAGGCAACTACTTAACTGTGATTGTCATACCTCCGCCCACACCTGACTCTCCTTTGCTAGGATCTACCTAGAGCTTTCTACCGTCTCCAATCCTATTCAGGAACTCGAGATTTGTTGCGGATTAAGTGGTGAGCTGCTTCACATTCGCCTGGGGTATAAGTGGACACTTAAACAATGTTCCAAGTGTCATGTTTTTGGACACTTATGAGTTCCTCAGACTGCAGCTGACCCCCAGGCTGCAACCGAGCCTCTTGCTTCCCAGTCTGCTGTCGAGCCTCCGATTGCTAAAGCACTTGCAGTTGTTGCTTCCTCGCCCATTTAGACAGTGATTTCAGGAGCCCCTCCTAAAGTGGAGGACCCAGCCCTAGCATTAGGCTGGTCTACTATTCCTATGACTCGGGGCACCGATCGCGCCCCGGGCACCGATTGCGTCCCCACTTCTGGAGTACCAGTGGCTTCTCCCACGGACTGCCAGACTACCCCTTATCGGATGCCTCATCATGACGTTTCTCTAGACTTGAGGGCTTCGCCCAGTCAGATGCTCTGTTTGCTCAGCTCATAAGCATCTATTTAGTAGCCATGGCCCCAACTTTATTGGCTCTCTTGGCAGTTTCTTCCATTGAACACCACACTGCCTCCTTAAGCTTGTCTCTTTTCGGGTTTGAGTGCCAGTAGGGGGAGCGAGGGGTCTGACCCCTCTAGTTGATTTTTATGACCTTTCTTATCTTCAATTTCCTATGATAGGAAGTTGGAATATTAAGGGCCTCAATGGCTCCAATACTCAGAGAGCAGTCAGAGATTGGATTTCACGATATGACCTTAGTTTAATTGGCCTATTGAAGACTAAGGTTACTTCTTTATATATTCCACATGTAGTTTTTTCCACTTGTGGGGGTTAGGATTATTTGAGTAATGCGACGGAGGAGATCGCCTGTCGCATCTTATTATGTTGGGATGCAGGACTGTTCATGGTTCAGATAGCAGTGTCCACTTTATAGGATGTTAGTTGTGAGGTGATTAGGCAGATGGAGGGTACTACCTTTGGCTTGACAGTAGTTTATGGCTCCACTGATCTAGGTACTAGATGAGATCTTTGGGATTTTCTTCGACTACAGGCTGAGCGATTTAGTAGTACGCCTTAGTTGGTCTTGGGAGTCTTTAATGTCACCTTGAGTCACTCTGACAAAGTTGGGGGGAAGGGGGGGATACTGGCTGGTACAGGCATATGGATGAGTTTGTGCAGTGCTTACATGATGTCGAGCTGTTATGGATTCCTTACAGAGGTTTGCGGTATAGTTGGCATAATGGATAGGATGGATGATTATTTTAAATATAAAATTATACATATTTAACAATTAAAATATAAAATTATACATTAAATATACATAATGGTATAGTTGGCATAGTTGGCATAATGGCCGAATGAGAAGCTTCCTTGTTGGTTATTAGTCTAAGTAAGAAATCAGCCCATGTAGTTAAGATCCACCAAGTCCATCCAGTCTAAGAAGTTGGACAATTCCTTCGTCAAACCTATATGGAAATGTCAACCTCCCTCCATTTCAGCCAAGCACAAAGAATAGTTAAAATCACCTACCACAACCCAGGGAGAGGACATATTACTTTGAATGAGTCCCAAATCCCTTCATAAATCCCTCCTCTAAAACTCAAAATTAGAAGCATATAGAATAGAGATCTCCAACCCTACTACAATACCTTATATTCGAGCCATTAGATGGATCAGTTGAGTAGTGCTTTGGATAGTTTGGACAGAAATCAAATCCAAATTATAAAGGTAGATGATTCGGCCATTATAATGTGAGCTATAATTGGAAATAAGCTCCTAGTTAACACCCAAAAACTTAGAACCGATAAGGGATTGAGAGTCTTTTATTTTAGTTTCAAGAAGGCTTATTAAACAAGGCTTCATTTCTTGTACCATTTCCCTAACCAATGTTTTTTCTGGGGGTTATTGAAACCCTAGTGTTCCACACTATCATTACTGGGGGGATCCCCCTAAAATTTGGGGTTAGGTCGTCGCTTTTTGGCTTATTTTTGTTTTAAGGACTTAGATTGAACACTATTCACATTCATAGCCATTGGACGCTCTGTCGACAATGACCTATCATTAATAATGCTTTGCACATTTGGTTCTACTGTCATAGTGTCACCTATTAGGAATCACTCTTAAGGTTGCTCTAAAACAGGCTGTTGAAAATCCTAAACAGCATCCGGACATTTTCAAGACAGAAGCAGTGTAGGTGGAATCAAACTCTGTTCCATATCACGCAGCCCAACCACCAGTGTAGTATGCCCTTGCTCACTAGAAACTGCCACCTTTTTGCCTCCCTCTACCACCGGATCTACTATAGATTGAATATGAGCAAGGATCCCATCTTCCACTTCCTGAGGCCTTTCATTAGAAGGAGCAGAGTTATCATTCTGTGTATTTGGTCCCAAAAGTTCCTCACAAACCTTATTCGAGACATCAATAAAGGGTTTAATTTCCTCCATAATCTAAAGCTCAGAATTTCTAGAATGCATACCAGAATTTCTAGAAGGCATACCAGAATTGCTTCCCCTTGTAGTGGCCTTTTGAGCTTGCACTACAGCTAGTAATTCCAATTGATTAATAGAATTTTCATTTGACACTAGTTCATCATGCCAACCAGATTTGAAAACTTTCCCCGTGGCCACCCACTTCTTAACAGAGTTATTAGGCTTCTAATGATAAGAAATCACAATTTCATCTCTTACCAAGTCTCTATGGTCACCAAGTCGTATAATAAGTCCATTTTTTTATATCAAAAACTCTAGCAAGAAGCCATTAAAATATATGCACATTTGTACAGAGACTGAGGGATCAAATGGAGGCTCACTGATTATTTATTGAGTCCCAATGAAAGTGAATATAGGAAATTATCCCTGATATACTTACTCTCATCAAAAAGCTCTATTTTTATGGCTTCTTGATGTTTGCTTCCAAATTATTTTTGGTTTTCCCTATAACCGTTCTCCACTTAGCATGAGTTTAGTTTAGTTTTAGGTTTCCACAAAGTTTAGGTATAAGCTTTGGTATCACTTGAAATGATTTCCTATTACTTCCTAAAATCCCAAATGGATTATGGGTTTGATCTTTGTTCATGCACCAAGTTACAGAAGTAATTGTATATAAATGCTACTTTTTTATTATATTATCCACATTACATAGTCCAAAGCATTTTGCCTCAAATAAGAATCTTATCATGTGTACCTCCACTTACCATTTCTTACTCAAACTTAGGATATATTATGGAAGGAGATGTCAATGATAATTAAATTAACAAGGCTAAGTTGAAGGGCTTGGTGGATTCCTTACATTTAATTCATTCGAAAAACAACCTCTCTACTAATTAGGATTAAAACTGTATACTACTTAACCTTTCCAAACTCCAGGTATTATCAAAATTTCTTTTAACTTAGAATCTATACCGCTCAAGAGAAAAAGAGAGAGAGAGAGAGAGAGAAGAAAATTAATCAATTTTTATAAAAGGACTTTACTTATTATAATTAAAGGATTAAAGGACCTTTTAGAAGATAATCCACAAATTTAAACTAATTTGATGCATTTTAATTTTAAATGAAATTTTAATAAAGGCTTAAAAATTAAATATATCTTTTTATAAAAATAAGATAGGTTGGGAATTCAATTAAAGTTATCATATCAAAACATATTTTATGCATTAAAATTAGAACTAAGTTAAAAGAAAAATAAGAAATGAGAATCTCTTTTCTATATTTATGAATTCATAATTTAGAAATGTAAATCTAATTTTAATAAAAATTAACTTTAAATTAAATTTATATTTTATAAATGATTTAAATTTAATTTTGAAAATAAGTTTTATTTTATAGTAGGTATATAGTCAAACTTTTAGAAAAAAAATTTTACATTTTAATTTTATAGATTAATTTTTGGAAAAAAAATAGCTAATCAAGGAATGGCCAAGTTAAAATATGGTATAATCCATGATTAATCTATAAAATTAGAGCTTCACTCTCTTCTTTATTCAACTTATTAAAACCCTAAAATGTCGATGTTGCTCTTCAGTGCAGCCGCTCTCTCTAATCAAGCTCTTCTTCTTCCAATGACTTGCTCTTCTCAATCTTGTCCTTGGTAATTAATAAATCCTTAGCGCATAAAGTTTCAATTTTCATATGTAAATTTCTTAAATTTATTTCTTTTCTCTATGAAGTTTTGATCTTTGATATGGGCAATGATGAAGAATGCTTATATATTTCTGACACCTCTTGTATGAGAAGGGCATTTTTCATCTATTGAAGAAAGCTCTTCGTTAAGCACAGAGAGCAACTCTCTAAGCCCTTTTCGATCAAAAATTGGGTTTCTTAATTGATCAAAGACTTGACGAGGAAAGGGGTTGGTGCAAGCTCTGTGAAGATAGCTCAATCTCTCATCGAACCCTTCTTAGGATAGGAAATCTCTTCCTACAGGAATCTCTCCGCTTCGCAAACTTTGAATTCAAACTTTGATATCTATTAATCCCAAAACATCGGCTATAAATAGCCATGCAAATAACAACTAAAACGTAAAAAACTGCAACAGCTACGTAAACTTAGAAAACTAAAACTGAAATGTGTAATCTTAGGAACAAAACATAATGCTAATTTCTCTTCAAGGTTACTTCGTATTTCCACTGACTGATCCGTATCCTCTTCTTGACTTGGTCTTCCCACGTAGTTCTCAGCTTGCATCAATTTCATCCCCCCTGGAAGAACTTGCCTCAGGCAAGTTTTGTTGTAGGGACTCATCTAATATAGCGAGGTTTAAACGAAGGATTTCATCAGTATGGAGCCACACAGCTTCAGATAATGGTTTATTCTTCCAATGAACTAAAAATTTGTGATATCCTCCCCGTTTTGCTGAAACAAATCGATGGTCTTGGATAGAATCAATCTTATCATGCACTGGTGCTACAGTTGGTAGTCGGGTTGTTGGTTCTGGTGTTGCTTCAGCGTTGACTTCTTCTCCTCTGAATTATGTTAAACCTTCCTCATTAAAAATAGGGCTAATATGGTAGTCGTGGGGAAGATTAATCAGGTATGAATTCTTGCCAAGCTTCTTCATAACTGGGTAAGGTCTTGCCCTCTGAGCATGAAGTTTACTGAAGCTTCCTGGTGGAAAACGCTCTGCCCAAAGTTGAATCATCACCATATCTCCTACTTCAAATTGCTTGTCTTTTTTCTTCAAATTGATTCGACTAGCATACTCCTCTGTTCGTAAGGCAATTCGCTGCCGCATATCTTTATACATGGTGGACATATATTTTGAAAAGTCAAGGGCAGCTTCACTGACGTGAAGAGGTAGAGGTAAAGGGCTAACATCTAGTGGTGTCTTTGGATTTAACCCATAGACTATTTCAAATGGTGACTTTCCAGTAGTCCGATTGATGGAATTGTTGAATGCAAATTCAGCCTGTGGTAAGACTAAATCCCAGCTGGTTGTATGGTCTTGGATTAAACACCTGAGTAAGTTTCCCAAACTATGATTTGTAACCTCCGTTTGGCCATCGGTTTGCAGGTGGAATGCACTGGAGAAGGACAACTTCGTTCCCATTTTTGCCCACAACATTTTCCAAAAATAACTAACAAATTTCACGTCACGGTCAGAAACTATAGTAGCTGGAAGGCCATGTAATCTAATAATTTCCTTAAAAAATAAAGCTGCAATTTAGGATGCATCAAAAGTCCTGCGGCATGGCACAAAATGGGTCATTTTTTAAAATCGATCAACAACCACCATCACCGAGTCATTGTTCTGAATTGTTTTTAGAAGACCCAACACAAAATCCATACTTATGTCAACCTATGGACGATGGGGAATTGGAAAAGGAGTATAAAGTCTTGTATTTTGCTTAACCCCCTTATTCAATTGGCATACTTGGCATCAATCAATGACTTTATGCATGTCTCGGCGCATTCGGGGCTAATAAAAACAATCGGCAACAATTCCAAAAGTTTTGTCATAGCCAAAATGTCCTGCGAGCCCTCCACCATGTAACTCGCTGACAATAAATTCCCTCATGGACCCAGTCGGGACATAAATACGGGACTATTTGGTGAGGAAGCCATTCCGAATAGCGAAATCATGCACCACTGAATTTGGATTAACTTGGAGAGTATTCCATACTGCCTAGAAGTCCAGATTAGTTACATATTGGTCCTTTATAGCCTCAAATCCTACAGTGTTTATGGAAAAAAGGTAATTAAGTGGGGTCGTCGACTGAGAGCATCCGTAACTTTGTTTGTCTTTCCCATGGTATGCTTGATAATAAAGTCAAACTATTGTAAATAATCAAACCAATGCAAAAACAGTAAGTAAGTGGACTTTGTTCGTCTTTCCCATGGTATGCTTGATAATAAAGTCAAACTGCTGTAAATAATCAAACCAACGTGCATGTTTCGCATTCAGCGGACTTTGAGATTGAAGGTGCTTGAGTTAGTCATGGTCAGTGAGTAATATAAATTCACGGTGAATAAGATATGGCCTCTAGTGCTTCAATGTTTGGACCAATGCATAGAATTCCACATCATAAGCTGAATATTTTCAGCGAGACTCATTTAGTTTTTCACTAAAGAAGGCTATGGGGTGTCCTTCTTGGCTGAGAACCCCCCAATTCTAACATGAGAGGCATTGCAAGCCACTTCAAAAATCTTAGAGAAATCCGATAGCTTGAGTATTGGCACAGTAGATATTTTGGTTTTTATTTCTGCAAATGCTTAGGCTGCCGTAGGTGTAGTCTTGGCTTTTAAACATTCAGTTATTGGAGCCATGATAGTGCTGAACCTTTAAATAAATCGCTTGTACAAAGTTGGAAGCCCATGGAAACTACAAACATAAAAAAAAGATTGAGGTGATGACCAGTCTAGTATTGCTTTTACCTTTGATGGATCGACTTCAACCCCTTTGTTTAACACGATAAATCCCAAAAAATTGGCATGGGATTTGAGGAAAGAACACTTGCTACAATTGATGAAGAGTTGTTCTTTTCGTAGCGTGTCCAGTACTTGTCGGAGGTGAATGAAATGTTCAGGTACTACGCGACTAAAAATGAGGGTGTCATCAAAATAGACAACCACGAATTTATTAAGAAAGGGTTAAAGTATTTATGTCATCACTCGTATGAAGGTGCTTGGCGCATTGGTTAGACCGAAAGGCATCATAAGCCATTCATAAAGACCTCTTTTTTAAAAATCGTCTTCCACTCATCTCCAGAACGAAGTCGAATTTGATGATAACCACTCCTTAAATCAAACTTGGTAAAAACAACAGCTCCTCCCAACAAGTCCAACATATCATCAAGTCGAGGAATGGGAAATCAATATTTTATAGTAATTCAATTTACCACTCTGTTGTCAACACACATACGCCAACTTCCGTCCTTCTTGGGTGTAAGCAACGCAGGCACGGCACAAGGACTTAGGCTCTCACGGATGAAACCTTTGTCTAATAGCTCCTGGACTTGACGTTGGAGTTCTGCATTTTCGGTGGGACTCATTTTGTAATGTGGAAGATTAGGCAAGGTAGATCTGGGGACTAGGTCGATTGCAAGCTGGATATCTCGCATAGGTGGTAAATGGTGGGGTAGTTCTTTAGGCATTAAATCACTGTATTCCTACAACATCTCAGCTAGTTCACTTGGGACCACTCCATCTGCTTCTTTGGGAGCTCGGCCAATCAGGAAGATTACCATCTACTCTTGCAACATAGTCTTGGTAAACTTGCGCAAGGTGAGGATCAAACTTGATGTCGTTGGTGATTCAAACTCAGTGATGGGAAGTGGCTCAAGCACAATCCGTTTACTCTCATAATTGAAGGAATAAGTATTCTCAAATCCATCATAAACCACATGTCTGTCATACATCCATGGACGTCCCAAAATTAAATGGCAAACAATCATTGGAATTATATCACACCAAACCTCATCAGTGTATCTCTTGCCAAGTGAGAATTTAATAAGACAATGGTGTTTAACCAGGAAGGAGTTAGAATCATTAATCCAAATAATTTGGTATAGGGTTGGGTGTACCTCTTTTCGTAATTTCAGTCGTCCAACTACATCTTTTGCGATTACATTCATGCTACTGCCATTGTCAATAATAACATTTAGAGCCTTGCCATCATTTTCAAATTTTGTATGAAAAATATTGTGCCTCTTCCAACGATGGCTTCTCGGTTCAAGTCTGCCTTTGTTTCCTGCAAGCACTCGCTGAATGACACAGCTAGGGAGGTTTGTAGCTGCCAGTTGCTCCTCTTCCAGATTTTCCTCTTCCACATCAGCTGCTTCATCTTCTTTAGTAACATCTTCAGCAATTGTCAAGTCTTTTTCACACACATAGGCAATTTTCTGGTCATGTGTTGGACATACTCTGGCAAAATGGCCGAAACCCTTTCACTTGTAACACTGAGGACCCTCCCCAAATACCTTAGCTTTGTTTTTCAAATCTCCTGGGACCGCCCCTTTTTGCCCAACTGCTACTGGTGTTGATTTCACTGTAGGAACTAGTGGCAAACGGCTAGTTCCGACTTCAGAGAATTGGGGCCGCCTGAAACTGGTGGTATTTAACTGCTTCTCAAATTGGAGAGCCAACTAGTAAGCTTCCTTAACATTGTTAGCATTTCTCTTCGGATCTCGATCTTTAGTCGATTCAAATAACGAGTTAGTGTTTGTGACTCAGTTTCTACAACTTTACTCCTTACCGTAAGCTCATGAAATCCCTCAGTGTACTGATCAACGGTGGATCGTATCCCTTGTCTCAGTTGCAACATATCTTGATAAACAATTTGTTCATAATTGAGCGGTAAATATTTAGCCCGCAATCGTTCTTTCATTTCTTCCCACTCAGAGATTGGAGGTTGGCGAGTTCGGCGAAGCTGCTCCTCTACGTTACTCCACCATGCACGAGCTGGTCCTTTAAGTTTCATCTTCACAAATCTCACTTTTCGATTTTCTGAGACTGAAAACCATTCAAAATGATCTTCGATAGCAGTAAGCCAGTCATGGAAGGCATCAGGGTCAAGTTTTCCTAAAAAATCAGGAACGTTGATCTTCTAGCGCTTAGTCATGTCATCTAGAGGCTTCCTTTGATAGTTTTGATTGTGTCCTTGTCATCCTCAACGATAAGTCTCTCTTTCATAGAAATCTCTTCATTCTCTTCCTTGATAGCCGCCCATTAGCACCTCATCATTGTCTCCTCAATCACTTTCTTCAGTTGGCTCGTCTTCCTGTTGAGCTCTTCGATCTCTTCGTGGTCCTCTTTTAGGCTTCGTCGTTCATCCATTACATCCAGTCATTGTGTCATCTCATCCAACGTATGAATAATCTGCTCCACTTATTACTGCAAGGTAGCATAGGGGTTTGTGTTTGCGATTTGCTCCATGGAATTGTAGGTTGGCCACTCCTTGTTTTTGACAAATGAGGAGGTGCACATATCTAAAAACGCTCTGATACCAATTTAGTGTAAGCTCCGTGAACACAGCTCAATCTCTCATCGAACCCTTCTCAGGATAGGAAATCTCTTCCCACAGGAGTCTCTCCGCTTCGCAAACTTTGAATTCAAACTTTGATATCTATTAATCCCAAAACGTCGGCTATAAATAGCCATGCAAATAACAACTGAAACGTAAAAAACTGCAATAGCTACGTAAACTTAGAAAACTAAAACCTAGAAAACTAAAACTGAAATGCGTAATCTTAGGAACAAAACAGAATGCTAATTTCTCTTCAAGGTTACTCCATATTTCCACTGACTGATCCTTATCCTTGACAGATCCTTATCCTCTTCTTGACTTAGTCCTCCCACATAGTTCTCAGCTTGCATCATGGGCTTTGTTCTTTTCAGTGACGAGGAATTCCAATGGAAGGAAATGGCTGGAGCACCATTAGAAGTCTCTATAAGCTTCGCAACTACCCATTTTGGGTGTTGTTTTGGTCTCTCTTGCATCTTTCTTTCACTATGAGGCTTTAGATTTTCTTTTCTTTTTTTGGATCTCTGTGTTCTTTTGACCTTCTTTTCTTATAATTTCATAAATCTGCTTTAGTTTGGGCAAGGAGGAGAATGCTTTCTGTATAATTTACACCTCTTATCCGAGAAGAACTGTTTTTGAGCTCTTCTCTGAGTAGCAGAGATTCTCTAAGCCTCCTTGATTACTCTGTTGTTTCTCTAATTTCTTCCGAGTCTTTTAGTTTTGAAGTGTTACTGTTGTGATTAAATGGTTTACTCAATTCTGTGTCCAAAAAGATGCATTATTTAAGCCATTAGAAAGTATTCTTCATTTTCCATTTCTCTCAAAACTGAAAACTCGGAAAACATCATTACTAGTACAAACGGTTTCCTAACTCTGATTGTTGTAACAGCTGCGAAGTGTTTTGGACATGAGGTTTACAGGTTTCCTGTTCGATACATCAAATCGAAATGGAATGAAGTTGGATGAATGCCCGCAAATCTTGTTTGCGGGAATTCGCACCTTCTGTCCTAGTTTTTGTGCTTCAGCCTCGCTTTTAATGACACGATCAAAGCAAATGTACTTTCCTGATGCGATTTTGTTCGTTGCCTCAAAAACATATGCATGTGCCTTTGCCAGTTTGAAACATCAACTGTTGCCAGCAGTCCATTGGCAAACATTTCTTGAGCTCCTGAATTTCATTCACAAGTTAGCTTTCTACGTGGATGATTCATCAATAATGCCACTAATGTTCAAAAAATGGAACCGTTACCTTTCAGATAAGCAATTGTGGCTGTTGGGTTTCTGTTTAGGAATTCAAGACCAGTGATAAGACCTGAACAGATGGTGACTAATTTTAATCCATTATCCCCTGCTGTTCTCTATACAGCTTTCTTGGCTCTTAACTTCCCTAACGCATACCAGAGCTGCATAAATTTGAAAAAAAAAAGTAAATTCTTGAGGAAGGCTGGATAAAAACATCATTCCAAGGACTACAGCTCGAGTTCGAAATGAGAGAAGGAAATCGGTGAAAATTTTGAAGATATATGCCTTTTTGTCAGTGCAAAAGCATTCATCACCCTAGGATTCATGGTTGATTACAGGAGAGAGGTCCTGCAGAGTGCCATCCCTCCATATGCAATCCAGAAGTGAAGAAGTGAGCACACAACTTCTCACAGATGTTGTCCTTGCACAAGCCTTTTATCACATTTTCAGTGGCTTTCACTTCTATTTCTGCCATTGACTTCTAAAATCATAGATGCACTTGTGTTAGTGAAAACGGAATAACTAATTTATTATAATGGCAAGTCACTGGTTAGTTGCACAGTAGGGTTATCATCAATCACCCTTAAATACAGATATAGCGACTGTCTCCGTGGCTCCTGGGTTGCATGAATTATTATCATTACAACAATATTGCTGAGGGATGTGAGGACCTTTTCTTAACAGTAATTAAGTGCAACAATTGCTCAAACATTATGTTGCCAAACCACCAAGATTGACAGGTTTGGCCGGAGTAGGCAAGTTTCGGGTTGGATCAGATTTTGCTACGCCTATGTATTGCATGTAGGAAGAGGGCCCTATGACTAGATGGTGCACATCTATTAGCGAAACTATAGCATTGGTAACTTAATTTCCACAACACATAAGAGGCTCTATCTAAATCAGGCAATGAAAATCTTAATATTATAAAAGTACAAAGACAGACTCACGGTGTAGCCAGAAACTCCAGCAGGATAGGTAAATGCAGAAGTGTGGAACATGCCATGACACCCTTCAAATGCTTCCAACAAGCTTCCAACAGAAAGTTAACTTTGCCAGAACTGCTCTGAACCTTCTGTTACTGAACCTCTCCTAGAATGACCCTTTAGCTTCCTCAGTCTTTCCATGTCCTTTGCAATTTCCAACAATCCCATCATATGTCAAACACGAAGAACCGTAGTTGAACATATTGGGAAATTGAGAGCTGTATCGAATGACATATTGCTATAAATTGGGCATATATACTACTTTACAACCAATCCAAACCTCGCAAGATTCTATACCTTAGATGTCCAACAAGAATTGTTTAATAAACAAGTTACTGTGTCCATTTCTTTAGGTTTTCCAAAGCAAATCAATAAAAAATGCAACAGCTTTGGACATTACTTTGTGACCAACAAGTTCTAGATTAAGTTGTGGTGATCAGAAAGAGACTCGTTATGAAGAACAACAATTTTATGAATCCTGGATCTGGATTTAACAATGGGTTGAGGGGCATGATCTGTGTTTACAGATAAACTAAGGACTGCAAAAGTTGACTTAATTAATGGATGCCACAAACGGGAAAAGAAGTGTAAGGATTTTTAATCAAACATGTGAGCTTATATGTGTATAAGTGTGTATAAAAGCTATCATATAAAGTTGAGCCCAATTAATTAAAGTGGCCTAATATGATTATTGTATTTTGGGCTTTATGTATCTATTTTAAGTGTGGGCTTCATATGTGTAGAGACCGGGCTATAATTTCTAGTTTTATAATGGGCCAAACTAGAAATTAGATTAGGGTTTTACCCTAATAAAAGTAGTTATGGTCCCCAAATTAAATGTATGCATTCTTCTTTTCTGATATCTCATCATCAGAGAGAAAACAGAGAGATCAAGGGAAAAATTCTGAAGAAAAGGCTACATTCTAATTTGGAAGACAAACCGCAAGACTTCAGTGCAGATTTCACACAATAGATTCAAGTATGCTTCCGCTTTTATTTAATTCTTAATAATTTGATATACACAAATCCTGTTTTTCAAAGAATTAAAACCCTACAAGTGATATCAGAGCTTTGTTCATGATTAAGTCATCAAGAATGATTTGGTTTTGTCTTCTGTGTGATTAGAGTGTATTGCGTTTCTTTTCTTTGGATCTGGATATTGGCATATACGATTATGTTTAGGTTGTTTCATGGATTTATATTTGGTTATGCCGTATATGTGTAAGTTTTTAACTCCCGATTAGATAAAAAAAAGAAAGAAAAGTAATGAGCCGTCGCTTTCTTTTTCGTTTCAAGAACATTGATTTACTTTCAGCTTTCATGAAAAGCTTTTATGTTTATCCAAGAATGGTTGTCGTCGTTCTTCGTAAAAGCCATGATTTGTTTTTTTTAGATAAAGAGAAGAATGACCTTTAAAGACTTTTAAGTACGTTTAATAATTAACCATCGGATATTAACCATTGTATAAACCACGATAGAAACCTTTTTAAGGCTTTATGCATGTTACGAATTAATGCTATAAGGGATGAGATTTGGGTTCGAAATTTATAATTTATGGTTTAATTTGTAAAATTTTGACCCAATTCTCGATTTAAGCTAATAAGATTGTCAGTGTCATAGTATCAAGAAATTGGAACTTTGATGCTTTCATACAACTTATGCCAAATTTAGGTATTTTAATTTCAGATTTTGATAATTTATAGAAGTATATAACATTTGAAATTAAATTAATGGAAGTAACATATTGCCAAAGCAACCTCTCTTGTTAAATTAATTTAACTTAGAATGCTAAAAAGTTTTGTGTGTATGTTATTCATGCGAATATGGATTGGCCCAAAGGAAAGTTTATATTTGGCCCGAATTGCATATACATTTGTGGTGGTAAATGCGTGGCAATTATTCAGTATAATATGTGAACATTAAATCGGTCCAAAGAAAGGTTTATTGTTTGACATACCTCATTGTTAGTATTTGATCACTACACCAAGATACCACTTACAAGTTAGTATTTCTGTCAAAAGACTAAATATTAATGTTGTGCAAGGTATCTTATGATGGGACCCCACCATTATCTATATATAATTAATTTGGCATATTATAGTGTTGTTATATGAGTAATTAGATTTTGTTTGTTTTGCTCTCTGTTCAGTTCCTGGTTCTGCTACAAATATCTCTGCTAGTGTTAATTCAATTCCTATGCTTAATGGCACCAATTTTAAGTCATGGAAGGACAACGTTTTGATTGTTCTCGGAGTCATGGACTTGGATCTTGCTTTACGAGTCGATCAACCTGATCCACTTACTAGTGAGAGTACCTCTAATCAAAAGAGGGAGATGGAAAAGTGGGAAAGGTCAAATCGTATGAGCTTGATGATCATGAAACGTGCCATTCTAGAAGCTTTTCGGGGCACTATGTCCGATCAAATTACTACGGCTAAGGGTTTCCTTGAGGATCTTGAGAAAAGATTTGCCAAAAATGAAAAGGCTGAAACAAGTACACTTTTGGCAAAGCTTATCTCAATGAGGTATGTAGGAAAAGGAAACATAAGAGAGTACATTATCGAAATGTCTCACATTGCTTCAAAATTGAAAGCACTTAAGTTGGAATTATCTGAAGACTTATTAATGCATCTGGTTTTGATATCTCTTCCGGCACAATATAGTCAATTTAAGATGAGCTATAACTGTCAAAAGGAGACATGGTCTCTTAATGAGCTTATCTCACATTGTGTCCAAGAAGAGGAAAGGTTGAAGCATGATAAGGCAGAAAGTACTCACTTAGCCACAACATCTAAGGACAAAAGGAACAAAAAAAAGAAAACTAAGGAAGCTGCGGTTCCGGCAACACAAAAGAAACAGCAAAAGGATGGAAATCCAAAAGGTTGTTTCTTTTGTGACGTTGAAGGTAATGTAAAGAAGCAGTGTGCCAACTATCACGCATGGCGTGCAAAGAAAGGTATGCTTCTTATTTTGGTTTGTTCTGAGGTTAATTTGACTTTGGTACCTAGACACATATGGTGGTTAGATTCTGATGCAACAACTCACATCAGTGTGTCTATGCAGGGTTGCCTGAGTTGCTGAAAACTAAGTGATGGTGAAAGATACATCTATGTAGTGATGGCAAATCGGTAGAAGTCGAAGCAATAGGGACTTTTAGATTATTGTTAAGAACTGGATTTTATTTGGATTTAGTTGAGACTTTTGTTGTACTGTCTTTTAGACGAAATTTGATTTCTATTTTTGCTTTGGACAAATCTGGTTATTGTTGTTCATTTGGAAATGGAATATTTATTCTCTTTCAAAATTCAAATTTGGTTGGTACCGATTCTTTATCAGGTTACGATAATCTATATATGCTTGACACTAATGCTTCATTTAGTGAAGCTCTGGATGTGGGTACTCGAAGTTTAAAGCGCAAATTAACTGGAGAGAATTCTGCCTTGTTGTGGCACAAGAGATTAGGTCACATCTCCGAAAGGAAAATTGAGAGACTTGTGTCAAACGGAATTCTCAATCCCCTTGATTTTACAGATTTTGCCACTTGTGTTAATTGCATTAAGGGGAAACAAACAAATATCAGGAGATTGGGTGCCAATAGGGCTTCAGACGTCTTAGAACTTATCCATACGGATATTTGTGGGCCATTCCCTATGGTATCTTGGAATGGTCAACCGTATTTTATAACGTTCATAGACGACTTTTCGCGATATGGCTACCTTTATCTCATCCATAACAAATCACAGTCTTTGGATGTGTTCAAAAACTTTAAGGCTGAAGTTGAGAACCAACTCAACAAAAGGATTAAAAATGTCAGATCTGACCGTGGTGGCTAGTACTACGATAGATATGACGGATCAGGTGAACAACATCCAGGACCGTTTGCTAAATTTCTAGAGGAATGTGGTATCGTCCCACAGTACACTATGCCAGGTTCGCCTAGCATGAATGGTGTTGCTGAAAGATGAAACAGAATGCTCAAGGATATGGTGAGGAGTATGATCAGTCATTCTACCTTGCCAGAATTACTCTGGGGAGAAGCACTAAAGATCGCAGCATATATACTCAATAGAGTTCCAACTAAAGCAACTGATAAGACCCCTTATGAACTTTGGACGGGCAAGAAGC
>JANQAP020000017.1:2149824-2164657 GCA_026874005.2 Erythroxylum coriaceum
CCCCGTGGGCCACAGGTCCAGATGTCACTTAGGACGTCGGGCCGTGGACCCGCCCGGGGAGGGGTTCCAGCAGAAAGTGTATTTCTTATTATTTTATTTCCTTTTGAGAATTAATTCATTAATAGTAAAAGGAAATAACTCCAATGATAATAAGATTTTTCTAGATATTGTGAAATAAATAAGATAAGTTCATTAGGAAGGTTCCTACAAGAAAGGAAGCATTTATCCTGTGATATTATTTCCTTTTGAGAATTAAACCATTAATTGTACAAGGAAATAAATCCAATTTGAAATTTGAAATATTATGAGGTTATCATCAAAATCATTAATAAAAAACCTTGAGTTAACAATCTCCCCCTTTTTGATGATGGCAAACAATAAAAGATATATTTTCAAAATTCAACTAATAATGAAATGTTTCGCAAAATACTTGTAGACTTTATAAGTTCTTACTGATTATAAGGAGCCTTTTCTTTCTTAGTAAGGAGCCTATCGTTAACAAATTATAGATTAAAACTTCAGAGATTCAGTTAGTAACATATATCACAGATTCACCATGCTCACAAATCATGTAAGTAAAAGTCATGCAAGTATATCATACATCTTTCAACAAAATATATCATGATCTTAATTCTCCCCCTTTATCATTATCAAAAAGTAGAGGGAAAAGAATGAATCAGGAAAAAATAGCAACAAAGTTATCAAAGAGATATATAACATGTCATGCTTAAAATCATGCAAGGCGAAAATATATCATTAACTCTTAACTCTCCCCCTTTGTCATTATAAAAAATATATATCTACTCTTCCCCTACATTAAAGCTAAAAATTCTTCACATAAGGATGGATTAGTAGCACCAAATATTATATCATCAACATATATTTGTACTATAAGTAAATCATTCTCCTTTCTCTTAATAAATAAGGTTTTATCTACCTTTTCTCTTTCGAAGTTATTCTCAAGCAAAAAATTACTTAAACATTCATACTATATTCGAGGAGCCTGCTTTAGACCATATTTGGTATCAGAGTATGGTTTAAAATCCATAGAGATATATAAGAACATATAGACATGATATATAGTAAGAGACTCAGATAGTGACTATGATTATTGTTTATTATAGGTCATCCGCTATAGGAGATCAAGTCACAGAGTCAGTTGACCTAGAGTCTGTAGGAGCCAATAGAGAGTCTCCAGTACCTCGGTCTGACTAAATGCCTTAGAGAATTCCTGAGATGAGAGAAAGGAGGTATGATAAACTTAGAAAGCAGGGGGCTGTAGACTTCTACGGAAGTATAAACCCTGCTGAGGTAGAAGGTTGGCTAGAGAGAATAGAAAAGGTATTTGATCAGATGGACTGTGAGTCAGATGAAAGGTTTAACTACGTAATCTCGTTACTGCAACGTCCAGCTTATCAGTGATGGAAGACTATCCTCGGCAGTACCAACCAACCTTGTAGATTAACATGGGAAGATTTTCTAAAGGTCTTCAAAGAGAATTATATGCCAAAGATCAACCTAGATAGGAAAATGAAGGAATTCCTAGATCTAAAGTAGGAAAATCTCACAGTGTCCGAATATGAGATACGATTTAATGAGTTGATGGGACATGCTACTACTTTGATTCCAACTGAGGAAGACAAGTGTAGGCGATTTGAGGACAAGCTAAATATGGAGATTAGAACTAGGTTAGCTATTACTAATCTGAGCAGTTTTATTGAGTTGAAAGTTGCCTCAATTAGAATTGAACAATCATTGAAAGATGGATAAGGAGAGTATAGACAAGAGTTCAGAATGAAGAGACAAGGTGAATCTCAAGTTGATTCTGGCAGAAGATTCTGTAAACGCCAGAATTGATCATTTCAACCACCGACTAGATCGAGACAATCGAGGTTTAGACTGAGAGGTAGTTTTACACAGGCTGGTGGTGGTAGAAGTCAAATATCAGGAGGGCAGATACAACAGATGCCTAGTTGTGAGCACTATGAAAAGAAACATGGTGGTGAATGTTGGAAGTTATCGGGAGCTTGCCTTTATTGTGGCTCTTTTGAACACTATATTAGAGACTGTCTCGTAACTTTCAGAGCACAGTCTAGAGTGAGAGGTGGATCAGTGATTGAAATGACTGTCTAGCAAAAGAAGAGCTGGTGGATCTGTACAGAGAGGTATGGGTAAAAGCAGAATAAGTTCAGCTAGTCCTATTGTCAAGACTGAGGGGCAGAGTAATCAACCGCAGTCTCAGGCCAGATTTATGCCATTGCGAGACAAGAGGATCAGAACTCTCCAGATGTTGTAGCAGGTGTGTTAAATATTTTTCAATTTGGAGAATTTACATTGTTAGATCCAGGATCTACGCATTCATTCATCACACCACATGTGACATCTAAACTGCATTGTGAGAGAGAAATGTTGAAATGTGGCTTATAAGTGAGTACACTAGTGGGTAGTACCATAGTGATTGGAGAAGTGTGTAAATGGTTCATGATTCGAGTTGATCAGGCAGAGTTGGAAGCCAATTTGATAGTATTGCAGTTAAAGGAGATAGATCGTATCTTAGGTATAGCGTGGCTTATTGAGGAACTGCTACACTAAAGAGGTGATTCTTGAATCTCCTAATCAAACAAAAGTAATATTTCGAGGTGTTAGTCAAGTAGTGCTAGCTAGATTGATTTCATCAATGAGTGCTCTAAGACTGATTCGAGGTGGATGTGATGCTTATCTAGCCTATGTGACTGATACCCGAACTGAGCAGACAGTACATGATATTCCTGTTGTTAGGGATTTTTTGGATGTGTTTCCCATTGAATTATCTGGTTTACCCCCAGATAGGGAAACAGAGTTCGCTATTGACCTTGTTCTAAGTACTACTCTTATATCTATTCCTCTGTATAAGATGGCACCTGTGGAACCTAAGAAACTTAAGACCCAGTTACAGGAATTGTTGGATAAAGGCCTTATCAGACCTAATGTGTTACCTTGGGGAGCTTCGATTTTGTTTGTGAAGAAGAAAGATGGAACTTTGAGGTTATTCATTGATTATAGGTAGTTGAATAGGGTGAAAGTGAAGAATAAGTATCCGTTATCGAGAGTAGACGATTTACTTGATCAATTACAGGGAGCTAAAATGTTCACAAAACTAAATTTGATATCATGGTACTATTAGTTGCAGAAAGCAGATGCTGATGTACCAAAGAGTGCATTTAGAACTATATATGAGCATTTTGAGTTTTTAGTGATGCCTTTTGGGTTAACAAATGCTTAGGCAGCTTTTATGACATTGATGAATAAGGTATTCCAACCTTAGTTAGATCATTTTGTGATAGTATTCATAGATGATATTTTGGTGTATTCGAAAAGTAAAGAGGAACACTCGGAGCATTTGAGGTTAGTTTTACAGATAATGAGAGAGAAGCAATTGTATGTCAAGTTTAGTAAGTGTGAATTTTGGCCTAATCAAGTAGTATTCTTCAGTCGTATAGTATCAGGATAGGGCATACAGGTAGACCCAAAGAAAGTTGAGTTAGTGATGAAGTGGGAAGCTCCAAGAAATGTGTCTGAGATTCAGAGTTTCCTTAGATTAGTCAGTTATTACTTAAGGTTTGTTGAGGGGTTTTCTTTGATCTCAGCCCCTTAAAAAAAGCTTCTGAGGAAGGATGTACCATTTAGATGGACTAATGAATGCCAAAGGAGTTTTGAGGAACTAAAGCATCGGTTAACTACAGCACCAGTGGTAGCTATTCCATCGGAATCTGGGGGTTATGTGGTGAATAGTGATTCTTTACATCAGGGATTAGGATGTGTTCTTATGCAATATGGTTGAGTGATAGCAAATGCGTCAAAACAGTTAAGGTCTCACGAATTTAACTATCCGATTCATGATTTTGAACTTGCTGCAGTGGTGTTTGCTTTGAAAATTTGGAGACATTATTTGTCTGGTGAGATATTTCAGATATTCACAGATCATAAAAGTTTGAGATATTTGTTGAGTTAGAATGAGCTAAATATGAGACAAAGGCGATGGATTGAGCTGCTTAAGGATTATGATTGCACAACAGAGTATAATCCTGCTAAAGCTAATGTTGTGGCTAATGCATTAAGTAGGAAATCCAATAGTATTGTGGCTCAATTTCAAAAATTGAGGTTACCAAACCTAGTACAATTGAGAGCATTAAATGTTGAGCTGAAATTGGGGTATAATGAAGTGTTATTGGCTACATTAAAACTTAGACCAGTATTGTATGAAAGGATCAAAAAAGCTCAAAGTAAAGATCCAGAATTAGTGAAGCTTATTGAGAAGTTGAAACAGAATCCGAATTCTGAGTTTGAATTAAGGAATGATACATTGTAGTTGAAGCGGAGATTATGTGTACCTAATGTGGATGATATGAGAAAAGAGATTTTGGAGGAAGCATTTATAACAGCTTATACTATGCATCCTGGTACTACCAAGATGTGCAGTACTTTGAAACAACATTTTTGGTGGCCAGGGATGCAGAAGTAAGTGGATGAGTATGTTATTAGATGCTTGACATGTCAACAAATTAAGGTAGAACATCAAGCTCCGGTTGGGAAGTTACAGTCATTGCCTATTTCGGAGTGGAAATGAGAGAGAATTACTATGGATTTTATTATTGGTTTACCGAGGACTTCGAGGCAACATGATGCCATATGGGTCACTATTAACTGATTAACAAAGTCGGCTCATTTCTTATCTGTGAGAGAGAATAACACATTGGATTAGTTAGCTCAAAAGTATATGAATGAGATAGTGAGATTACATGGGGTTCTAGTGTCTATTGTATCGGACCGAGACCCCAGATTTATTTCAAGATTTTTGGGAAGTTTACAAACAGCATTGGGTACGAAGTTAAACTTTAGTACAATTTTTCATCCTCAGACAGACGAATAGTGAGAGGACTATTAAGACTATTGAGGATAAGCTTAAAGCTTGTGTTTTTTAGTATCAAGGAGTATGGGATCAATATGTGGCTCTGATTGAATTTGCATATAACAATCATTATCACAGTAGTATTGGTATGGCTCCATATGAGGCGTTATATGGTAAAAAGTGTCATTCGCCTTTGTATTGGGATGAAGAGAGTCTAAAGATTGTTGAGGGCCCATAATTGATTAAAGATACTGTTGATAAGGTTAAACTGATTCGAAATAGAGTTAAAGCAGCACAAGACAGGCAAAAGAGTTATATGGATCAACACCGGAGGGATATGCAGTATCGAGTAGGAAATAAAGTGTTTATGAGAGTATTACTTTGGCAAGGAGTGCCAAGGTTTGGTAAGAAGGGCAAGTTAGGCCCTAGATACATTGGTCCATATGAGATTATTGAGAGAATAGGACCATTGGCTTACAAGTTAGCCTTACCATTAGCAATGTCTCAGATTCACAATGTGTTTCATGTCAGTAAGCTCAGGAGATACCAGTCAAGTCCGACACATGTGTTGCCAGCATAAGAAGTTGAAATTGCAACTAACTTGAGTTATGTTGAGGAACCAATTAAGATAGTGGGTTATCAGAATAAGCAATTAAGAAACCGAATGATTCTATTGGTAAAAGTCCTTTGGAGGAATTATTCGAGAGAAGAAGCCACATAGAAAATTGAGGAAAATATGAGGAAATAATACCCCCATCTGTTTAATCAAACATGTAAAAATTTTGAGGATGAAATTTTTTAAGGGGGGAGAATTGTAATAGACCATTTTTCATACTAAGGGTTGGGACATAGGATCCTAGCCCATTGTATATGAGAAATAGCATTGAGAAATTATGAGGTGCATTGAATTCACATGCATAATATTCGCATACACTCATGGATTTTGGTTTTGTATATGCTAAAAAGATTGTTTATGCACTCAATTGACATATTCCGGGGTATAAAAGATTTAAAATGATCATGATGTGAATTGTGAATTGTTATGTCTTGAATTTTGATTTGGTGAATTATAATTAGTAATTTGGAATTTATTTGTTAAAAATTGGGAAATTTATGAATTTATGTATATTTTGGACTAGGAAAAATGTCAAGTGGCAAGACAAATTGACATATGGTAGTAGAAATAATTAACACATGGTAGTAGAAATAAGTAACAAATAGCTTAGACAATTGGGTGACAAATGGCTTGGAGATTGAGAGACAAATGGACTAGTTATTAAGAGACATTTGGAACCATGAGAAGAAGACATGTGGCAAGTGACAAGTGTCACGACACTTGCCACACATCTATCTCACGTTATACCACATACATGAAAGGACATCTTTGTCTTTTATTTGTTACTTTTTTGTTACAAGCTTTTCTTCTTCTTTCTTCTCTCAACTCACGACACTCTCACCCAACCCCCATGATCTTAATTTTTTTCCATAATCTTTCACCTTATCACTACAATATCTAGTTGTCTTCACCTTGTTGATGAAAATCTAACCTTTTCCTCCTTAAATGGTGATGATCGTGTAAGTTTGGAGAGTTAGGTTTACTTAAGGATTTGAGGAGTTTTTGAGCTAAACAAGTAATTATATTATTGATCTTCATGGTTTGTTTTAATAGAAACATTTATGATGATTGTTTAAGGATGGATTGATAGTGAAAATGGTGTATGATGTGTGTTGGAACATTGATGAAGAAATGGACACATTTGTGATTGTTGTATGGATGATTTTGAGTTAGAATTTAGTGAATTTGATGAGGAATTGAAGTAGAAATAATGAACTATGCATAAGATGTTTTGAGTTGGTAAGAAAGAGTTAAAATATAGAAAAACATTAAAGGAAAAGGCTGGAAGATTCATGGATTACCTTTTCCATGATCGCGGGAAGGCCTCCACGATTGTGGGAAATGTATGGAAAGTGAAATGTTAACTTTTAAGTGATTATTGAATCAACTAATGATAAGTTACTTTACCTTAGTGCATTTAGACTTAATTGAGGCTTGAAATGAACCTAGTTTGATGCTTGATTAATTGGTTAAAGTGTTTGATATGTTTAGGTTGTTAATTGAGGTTATAACTTAAGGAATGGATTGTTAATATCAATGTGTTTAAAATCTGGAAATTTATGAATGATATAGGAATAGAGGTGTTCATAGGAATGCAATTGTGATCAAAAGGAATAAGTAAGGTGTATTAGGCATGAGTGAATGAAAATTTGGATATTGTGTGATTTTACAATGCTATAAAAGGATTAGTAAATGTATGATTGATAAACTTAGAATAATCAAGTTTCTTTGAGGTGTAAACCTAAGTGCAAGCTAGACATATACAAGTTATGATGTATAAATGGTTAAGACTTGTGATTAAGGATACATACCCAGGGAAAGTCAATTGAGCATGCATTGATCATGATATATATATATATATATATGTGTGTGTGTGTGTGTGTATGTATGTGTGTGTGTGTGTGTGTGTGTGTGTGTGTGTATGGTTGAATATTTATTTGATTGATCAACTTAGTAATGTGTATAATTGTATGTATTGCATGATTTAGACGCTCAAGTTGAATGCCAGCATCTAGACATTGTCGATTCACCGAGGCAATAGCTAATCTGGAGCTTACTGTGAGTCAACCTAAATGTTTCTCATTAGGATTGATTTGTTTCTGTTTAAATTTCAGCTATTGAATTGTTATTGATGTGATTAAGATAATTCCAGACACTTATGGTCCAAGGAGTTTGATAATTGACATTGTATTGGAGTGTTTCTTAACTGAATATGAATCGGGAAAAATATGTGTACTCAACAAAATATTGAATGCCGGACTTAAATCCGATGAATTTGTGAAAATGACTATGTGTAATGAATGAAAGTGATTAATTGCATATAATGAGAAATGATGCATTTCATCATATTGATATGCATGATCAGATAAAGGAGTTGTAACCGGAGTGACCAGTGAAAAAGAACTTAAAGCTTAGAAATGCACATAAAGAGCCACAAGCTTAGCATTTAATGAGTCCGGTATCCACAATGGGTACGGGATAGTTATTAATGAGCCCAATATCCACAACGGATACGGGATAGTAAAAAGGCACTTAGTCATAACAAATAAAAACGAAAGTGGAGTCACATGTGCATTTGTATATATAACTTGATATGTATGATATGTATGATGGAAATGAATTATTTGGATTGTTCTGAAATGAAAATGCGAAATAGTGTTTACAAATTGTATTTGTTAAAGCATGATAAAATGTGAAGTGATAATCCAATACTTGATTATATGATTTGTCTGTGAATTGATTTATAAATTATCTTTGTGTTTTGATATGAGTGAGCACATTGAGGATGGTTCACTCACTGAGTTCACTAAACTCATCAAAATTGCAAATGTTGATTTTTAGGTACGAAGAAGACTTAGCTCCTAAGGCAAACTAGTAGAAGTCTAGTTTTGTCCATTTTGGAAGGTACGAATGACTCAAAGGTCTGGTTAGCTAATACTGAGAAGCTTAGATAGAGTATTTTTTTAGAGTTCTCATATATTTTTGGTATTGTAAATATATCTATAGTGTAATGCTACAGTGTAAATATGTTTGTGAATGAAATGAGGAGTTGATCTTTTGATTATTTATGTTCTGTACGATGCCATATAAATGAATGTGATTGCTCTAACATGCTGCTTTCATAGGATATGTGTTTGAATTTCCTCTGGATATTCGGACATGTGCCCCATGATAGTGGTGTGTTACACTATACAAGGCCTTAGATAACTTTATCACGTATTCTGGATGATCTTCGTTCTCAAAACCTGGAGGTTGTATCCATTTAAGAAGACGCTTTTAATATCCATTTGGAATAACTTAAAATTTCTATAACAAGCAAAAACAAGTAGAATTCTAATCTAATCTAACCTAGCAATAGGTGCATAAATCTCATCAAAATCAATACCTTCTTGTTGATTATAACCTTAAGCTACAAGTCTAACTTTGTTTTTTACTATCTTACCATTTTCTTCATAGAAATCTTCAAATTTTCTTTCATGATCGCTTGAATTGATAAAATGCAGTGCCCCTTTTCAATCTAAATTTTTCTGCAAAACTCCCTTTTTTTTTCAATGTAATTGAAATGTAATATTTCACCTGTCATGTGTCTCAAACACCTATTATCAACTATCCATTGATTTTCTCTTGTCTTCGTTTTGAAGCATATCTGCAGAAAGTATTATCTCATTTTAGGTACCCAAATTTTTTTTTAGGTTAGTAGTTTGACCTTTCGGTCTCCAAACATACATTTGAGATAATTTTCACATTCTACGAAAGTTACAAGAATGACTAATATGACCATGTTTGCCCCAGTAGAAGCACAAAACTGAAGAATGAGAATTGATATAATTTCTACCATGTATCAGGTTCCTACTGTTTTGGCTATAGCTACTGCTGGATTTGACAAAGGTCTTATATGGCCTGATATTATTATTTTCATTATATCTTATTCTAAACTTATAAAAAATGCATTTATCACTACCAAGCAATGCATCAAGGTTGTTCCTTCCATCAATGAAATTTGCTAGATCTTTTTCTAGAGATAAGGTCTTTCTAACATTTTTCTCTTTCTTAAGTTCTAAGGTGGCGACTTTTTCTTCAAACTGTCTTACCTTTTTAGAATCATTATTAAGCAACGTATTTTCTAGCTTAGCCACTCTTTATTCCAAAACTTCCTTTTTAGAGACCTTTTGCTTATAATCAACCTCAAGAGACATATTCTTGGTCACTAAATTCTCATTCGTAGTTTTCAATGATTTTATCTTGCTCTTTAAATATGCATCATTGCTCTTGGACTTCTTAACTTCTTTAAAATACTTCACTATCAACCTTTTATACCGATCATACAATTCATGATATGCATTTTTCAATTCATCAACTTCAATTTCAAAGTCAGAATAATATACCTCATCATCTCCTAATTTAGCTATAAGACAGACGTTGCTAACTTCTTCAAGTTCTTCTTTTTTAAAGCTTTTAAAATCCTCATTTGACTAGGATGCTTTTAGTGTCATTACTCTTATGTAGGAGCATCCTTTATCTCACCTAAGCTGGATTTAATGGATCATCAAGTTTCCTCGTAGCCAGTCGAGTGAAATAGTGTTTAGATCTTTTACAGTTTCTAGATCTGTCACTTTAGGTCTCCATTCCTTTGGTAGTGACGTTAGAATCTTCGTTACGAGCTCATCATTGGAATATATCTTTCCCAAGTTCTTTAAAGTCGTGATGATGTTGTTGAACTGTTAGAAGAATTCATGTATGGTTTCTCCCTGTTTTATGCCAACAGTTTCGTATTGATGCACTAAAAAGCTTATTATATGTTTCTTTACCTCATTCGTTCCTTCAAAGGTGACTTGAAGTTTATCCCACATTTTTTTGCTATAGAGAAGTAGGATATCTTTTCATATTCTTCTGGAAACAATGCACATATCAGATGATGTTTTGCTTTAGTGTTTAGTTATGCATTTCTTTTGTTAGCATCAGTCCATACTTATATGTTATCAGTAGTGGGAAGCGCAGCTCCAACTCTGATGGCTTGCTAGACTTCGATATCTACAGATTGGAGATATATGTTCATTCTCTCTTTGCAATATGAATATTTGTTTCCATTGAAGTAAGGAGGCTTTGAGGCAAATTATCTTTTAAAACTTCTCAAAATGTTTGCCATGATCTATCACGTGCTGTAAAACATAAAAATGTGAAACCTTTCTCTGATACCAAATGATAAAGCAAACACACGCAAGAGGGGGGTGAATTGTGTGTGACTTAAAAAAATTGCAAGTTACTTTCAATTCGTACAAAGACAGGGGCCTGTTAAAATTTAAAAACAATAGGAGTCTATCAGAAGATAGAACCTTGTTAAACGATGGGAGCTTGTGTCTGATCAGAGCCTGCTAAACAATAAATCCTATTAAAACAATTTAAAATAGAAGGCATTTGTTCAAATTGAGAAGAATCTCTTGCAAGTTGAAAACAGAAGGAGCCTATTATAAAAGTGAAGGAGCCTCTTGTAAAAATGAAAACACAAAAAATATACTATAGAAATTTAAAAGTTAAAAAGAGAGAGAGGAATGACGCAGTCGATTTATACTGATTTGGTTTATAACCTAAGCCTATGTTCAGTCCCCCAGTATCTAACTTGAGTGTTTTACTAAAATCCCAAGTACTAATTTGACGAGCCTCTTCAAGTTCACGAGTACATATTTTTCAAGGTTCTCTAACCTTCCAAAGTAGTAATATTTAGCTAGCTTCTACAAGCTTTCAATAGATGAAAATGTTATTTGCCCGATATGAACTTTAACGATCTCTCTCAAAAAGAATTTTCACTATCTAAAGCACAAGAGATTTGACAATGATATCACTTTCAAGAGAATTGATGCTATAGATGTATTTCAAGAGTCTAATCAGTTTTCGCAAAAGTAGTGGCTCTTCTTTAAGTAGGCATTTCTTTCAACTAGCTATTGCTTTACTTGCATTCTTAGTCAACTGGATGAATTTAAATATGAATAACTTCAATGTCATCTTTGCCAAAAATCTTCCAATAATCACAGAGCTAATATACGACCTTTATAATTAGTAGGATCTTTTCGAATAAACCATTTCTAATAAGATAATTTCATAAAGAAGGTTCCTGTAAACGTATTTCTTATGATTTTATTTCTTTTTGAGAATTAACCCGTTAACAATAAAAGGAAATAACTCCAATGATAATAAGATTCTTCTGGACATTGTGAAATAAATAAGGTAAGTTCATTAGAAAGGTTCCTACAAGAAAGGAAGAATTTATCCTGTGATTTTATTTCCTTTTGAGACTTAGACCATTAATTATATAAGAAAATAAATTCAATTTGAATTTTGAAATATTATGAGATTATCATCAAAATCATTAATAATAAATCTTGAGCTAATACTAGTAACATACTAAATTAGACTTTCAAACTTTACATATATGATGGAATTAAATAATGAATTAATCTGAAATGAACCAACATTAAAACAAGCAAAACAAAGAAAATGAAGTATCAATAAGTATATAAGGAACTTAATTGATAAGAATTAGCTTAGTTAGAACTTCGATGTCAATATTAACAATATAAAATAAATTGTTTAATTATAATTTTAAATACTAATTTATGCGACAACGAAATTTTAGAGTGTTTTCCTCCTTTGATTAATTTGCGTAGCCTTTTTTATTAACTAACGAAATTTTAAAGTGTTTTCCTCCTTTGATTAATTTGAGTAGCCTTTTTTATTAACTAATTAAATCACTAATGATATGTTATTAAATTCAAATAATTACTAAAAATGAAAAACTAACTCTTAAATATAAGATATGATGGTTACATGTACACTTAAATTATTAAGAGAACGAGATTGATATAGTATCTATATATTTTGTTCAAATCATACAAGTGATATCAAACATTAGCATGATATCTACTTAGTCACATTTTCTCCAAAAATAGTAGCAAATAGACCAAATCAATTATTGAAATTAAGATTTCACTTATATTGAACCAAGGCAAGTTTCAATCTATGTTTTAATGAAAACAAAATATAATTACTAGTAATCATTTTTTTGTTAATTTCTTAAAAGATATCATTATGAAAATTATTCATGGCATATTATAACAAAGCCAAAGATACTTTATGGAGATCATAGGTCAAAGTGGGACATAAAACTTTCATTAAAGACAAGTTGGAGTAATTAAATAAACTCATGAGCTTCAAGTTCACTCAATGGAAGGACAAAACTAAGACCAAAGGAGATTAAGGGCATTACAAATGTATAAATACAAATGTAATCGTGGTTGTACTTCTTATTTGATTACTTTAATACTTTAAAGGCTCACCATGCATAAGAAAATCATTTTTATCTTAATACATATATCTTTCCAATCATTAAAGGAATTAAGGTATTAGTTTCAAAGAAAACTCTCTTGATCTTAAAACATTCTTTGGAAAAAAATTATAAGTATTTAAATCAAAATTTTGTTAAATGAATGGATTTGATAATTTGATAAACTTGAAAATCTTTGAAAATGTAGTTTTAAAAATTTTGGTTGATCAATATTAAAGTTTTAAGGTGATTTAGGCATACTCAACATACACTAGTTGACTAATGTAAGAGTTTGTAGGACCAAACTACTCATTACACTGGTCAACTAATGCGACATACTAGGGATGACAAAAGGGCCAAAGTTTACTCCAATTAGAAGTTAACAAGCTCGAGCTAATTGGACTTAAGGCTAAGTTCAATCTTTTTAAAATTTTTTTGAGTTTTAGGTCTATTTTCATGTTTTAGGCTTGAGCCCTTTTTTCAAGATAGAAGTTCAAACTTCTTTCAAATACGAAATGACATTTTTTTATATGTAGAATTAAACAACGCCATTTTTGTATTTAAATGAATAATTACTTTCAAAATATATAAAATCTGATTATGTTTGTGCTCAGGTCGAATGGTTCAAGCTTGATCAAAATTTAGATTGTCTGAAGATCGATCAGACCTACGTTTAAACTAAAAATTACAGGCCTAATTAACCATTGTTATCAATGTAGTAGAGTGGTCAAGAAGTGCTCCAGAAAATAGTCACTAAAATGACTAGTTTTTATTTCTAACAACTTTTTTGTTTCTTTAGCTATAAATACTTTATCTAGTTATTGGAAAATTTTTTGACATTTTATTGTTATTTAAAATAATTTTCAATCATTCCATGTATACTTACATTTATTGTGAATTGATTTTGAGACCTAGAGAATTAAAGATAGTAAGCAAGGCTTTATGAAGTTGTGAAGTTCAATCAAGAGGCTATTTCTTATGCTTGTTTGATTAAACATGGTTTGTAGTTACTCTTCACCATTAAGAAAGACTGTAAAAGGGTTCTAAATTACTCAGAGGATATAATTGTAAGAAGGTTCCTCTCTACCTAATTGAAAGAAGGGTTCAGTGTAATCCCATTTGTGTTTCAGGGGGAGGACGTAGGAAAGATTTACATATTGAACCACTCTATATCAATTTGTAATCTCTCTTTCTACTTTCTTTTCATTATTTGTGTTTATGTGATTACAGTTAATTACATTATCATTTCATATTATCATTCTATTAGAATTTTATCAAAAGATTTTTAAAATTCACTAACATCTAATTCACTCATCTTTATTAGGTGCCATTAGGCACCAATAACATACATATTTTTCATAAGCAAATAATAACAAGATTAGAATGCACAATATAGATTCTCATAATCGTAACTAAAAAGATTTTTAGCCACTTGTATGATATTTCAACTCAACAATGATAAACTTATTCAAAAATATTCTATTGTTAAGATTAAACAAGAGTTAGAATAAGATTATTCAAGATATAATTGAAACTAACATGATTCAAAAGCTAAAAAATAAAAATATCAAACTAACTAAGGTACTCTAAAATGATATTAAATTATTTTCCTAAAAAATAATTAAATTATATCAATATGAATATGGAAGGATGGAAAAAGCATCTTATTTTGGTTATAATACAAATTACGGTGCTCTAAAATGATATTAAATTATATCAATATGAAGATGGAAGGATGGAAAACGCATTTTGTTTTGGTTCGATAATAATAAATGGTACAGCTGTCGCCTGTAGCCAAATTCAAAAGAAATCACTTCCGTTAAAATAATTCAATGCAGTAGCGGTAAGCGGATTTCATTTCTACGAGGAATCTTTGTGGTAATGAAATTATGAATTCAAACAGCACAAATAACGAAAATAAAAAAGGGGGTTTTGTCACGGCAATATCAGAAAATTATAAGAAAAATCACAATTCGAAAGCAACAATTAAATCTGAAAAATCAATGAGAAA
>JANQAP020000017.1:2395183-2409172 GCA_026874005.2 Erythroxylum coriaceum
TTATTATTATTATTATTATTATTATTATTATTATTATTGTTGTTGTTGTTGTTGTTGTTGTTGTTGTTGTTGTTATTTTTATTATTTTTACTGATTATTATACTTATTATTATTAATTTTATTAAATTCTTATTATTAATTAAATTTCATTAATTAATAATAATAATTAATAATAATAAGAATAATAAAATTAATAATAAGAAGAAGAAAATTAATAATAATAAAGAAATTAATAATAATAAATAAAAAAAGTAAATATACTTAAGTAGAAAATTAATACTAATAATTAATAATAATTTTATTAATAAGAATAATAAATTTAATAATAATAAGAAGAAAATTAATAATAATAAGGAATTTAACAATAATAATAATAGAAATAAAATTAATTAATAAAATTAATATTAATAAGGAATATAATAATAATAAAAATAAATATAATTAATAAAGGGGGAGTGTTGGCCCCGGGTCTCGTTTCAAATTTCATGGCGACTAAGCACCAAAAATTAGGGAAATTTTAATAAAATAAAAAAATGTATAACTAGAATAAAATTAAGATAAAATGAAAAGAATTTATGGTGGGACTCTTTGAAATAAAAAATAATAATAAAAATAAAATAATATAAGGAGAAGTCGAGAATGGGGAGTAACACAAATAATCCACTTATGAATTAACAAATTAAAAGAAGGGAGAGGAGATGAAAATTCACGGGTGTGAGAGTGAAAAGTCACGGGTGTGAGGGAAAAAGATAAGGAGAAAGTCGCGATCGTGCTTCGTCGAGATCGCGACCTTTAGTGAATAGCAGACTCGTTCTGATCGTGCGACTTTTAGTGAATAGTAGCGGGGTCGCGATCGTGCTTAAGCACGATTGCGAATTTCCAAACGTACATTCTCACTTCAATTCATCATAACTTTCTACTTCGAAGTCTACAAATTACAAACTTTATGTCATTAGAAACCTAAGAGAAAGATCTACAACTTTCGTGAAGACAATTTTGTTAAATTCTGCCTAGATCAATACAATTTATTTATTGAAGTTTTAGAACACATTTTCATTCCTTTTTCCTTTTTCCTTTATGCAATTTGTAGAAACTACTACCTATATCAAAAGACCCGAATCCAAGAAATACAATCCATACACATAAGACTCTTAACAAAATAGACTCCCAACCCATCAAATTACTTAAGAAGAATTTATCCAAAAACCATTAAACAACTAATAATTTATTCCTAACACAACAACACTAACAAAAAAGAATTTTTGCACATATACAAAAGAGAAGTTCTTCAGCCATTCTTTCATTCATTTCTCAACAAAACATAATTTCATCTCTCAGATGTTGCAAGGTTTATACAAAACTTCAATTACATATTCAGAGTCAGCACAGTAGCATAATACAAAAATACAATCATGAATGCTTATGTTTGATATGCCTCTAAAGTGTTAAAAGTTCCTGAACTAACTTAGTTACAAAAATAGAAATTCTTGGAGTTAGCCGAAGTTTTTGCAAAATATGCACTTTGTCGATAAAGATGTTCAAATTTACTTAAACATTTTACTTTCTTTTCACTTTGTATTTACAAAATATGTCTCCTGCACATGGAGCTAGACAATCACTTGTCTCAACGAAACCACTTATATCTACACTATTGTAGTTAACATTACTGTTTTGTCGTGAGTTATTTATCATCACATCGCCCACACCAAGTGGTTGTTGTGCCTATAAGAATAAAAAAAATAGTATCATTAGTGAATTGTGAATAAGTTACTAAACATAATGTCGTTACTAATAGTATTATGGCAAAAGAAAAATACCAATTGGGAGTAGGTCATGTCCATAAAACACCTTCAATAGAATTTGTTTGACTTGAATTGATAGAGACAACTTATCGTCAAAAAAGTTAAATAGTATCTAATCAAAATACTAGACTAATTGTTAAAACATAGAATCTTTTTCATTAAAAAGTACATATGTAAGGGACATGGAATTCAAGAAAAAATTTACAAATAGAACCTGAAGTTTAAATGGTAATGTTGGTGCTGCAATAGAATATGTTTGACTTGAAATGGCAGAGACAACCTATCATAAAAAAAGTTAAATAGTATATAATCACAATACTAGACTAATTATTAAAACATTGAATCTTTTTAATTATAAAGTACACATGTAAGGGAGATGGAATTCAAGAAAAAACAATTTACAAATAGAGCCTAAAGATTAAGTGGTAATGTTGGTGCTGTAATTGTAAGATTTAACTAACTCTGAACTTTTTTGGTTGATTTCATTTTTTTCATAGCCTTCTCCTTTTACTTGAAACAATTTTCTTCTTGATTTTGATTCCTTTAACTCCAATACTATTCTTTTCACGAATATCAATCTCATTTTGGTTCAATTGATATGTTATAACACTCAAATATTGAACCATCTCTTCACTTTGTAATCTAACATTACACCTTGCAATCGACTGTTGGACAATTGATCCGTTACCTTGTAGTCTAGCGTCGACGATTTCCAATATCTTCAAAATACAATCTTTAACAATTTTGTAAGTCTCTTCACTTTCAGATGCTTTTGTAACCAACTGAACATATAGCCCACACAATTCTTTATACCGCATACTTTGACATATCTTGGGATCTAAATTGCTTATGTTAATTCCAAAATTTTCAGTTCCCTCGAATCCAAGTTTTGCTTTACGTGTCCAACTTTTCAATATGTACTGACTTGGGATGTCTATAATATTTTTCACAGTAAAAACTTTCAAAATATGAGAACATAAAATTCCAGCAAACTCAAATTTTCTACAGCTACAATCAACTTTTCCATTTGATGAATCATAAGTGACTGTATAGTAATACCTCTTCTTATGAGGGGTAATTTGATATTTTGTGATTGATCCAACCTTCCCAAAGCTTTCAATACAACAATTATGAGACTTACACCACTCATTTTGAAAGCACTTGAACACCTCAAGAGTATAAACACTAGCTGGATGTTTCAAAGTTTCAATTAGATACAACAATAAGGGAATACTTGTACTTTTTTTTGAAATTTTAAAGAAATATATTATCAAAGCTAGAAAACTATATACAATCCTATTATAAGGAAAATAACAAAGCTACGACATCATTACTATACTACCATTAACATACATCTAATAACCATATTTCATCCTCTAAAGTAACCAAGCCACTTTGAGTTCCTAGCTAATAGCCTCTAATTTTCCTTTGGCTATGAGTAACTCTCTAATCAGATTGACAATTGTAGTTGTAAGCTCATTTGACTATTGCTCCACATCCTGATAAAAGTGACGGCTCCTCTCCCTCCATAAGTAATATATCATCATCTGAAATGATGTCCGGATGATGAGAGCATCTCTCAACCCAGGTTTGGAAAACCGTATAACCTCTTTCAATACCTCAGTCCATTCAAAGGAAGTAATCTGAATCCCTAACAGTTGCAATATTTTGCTCAACACCTCTTTAGTATAAAGACAATAAAAAAACAAGTGATTACGACTTTCAGTTTCTTGTTTACATAACACACAAATGGGATCATAACTTCCAAACCATCGGTCCTTAGTTCTCAACCGATTTTTAATAGCAAGCCATAAGAAAATAGCAGATTTAGGACTGAGTACCTGCTTCCATACCAAATCAGCCCAAGGTATTACTTCATGTAGCCCCCTCCCAATTCTATGTGCCCATCTGGTTGAAAATTCCCCTCCATGATTTGCCACCCATATCCATTTATCCTGCTGATTATGAAGGTGTATACCATTCACATATTGATCAAGTAAGTGACCATATCTGCATTCCAACAACCAAGATCTCTCCCTACTTAGCCATGCAACTGTAACATCCTTAGGGATTCGGTTTTTAAAAATAAGTAAATCATTTCGAAACCATAGTGGGATAGATTCATGTCAATTATTGAACTAGAAATACGTATCATCTCCATTCCCCACCTTACTTTTAATGAAAGGATAAATCAAGTCTCGTAATTGCAACAAACTTTTAAAAAACTAAGAGTGTTCATACCTCAATTGAATGTGCCAAAAGCTTTGCTTATGAAGGCTATATATTTGTACCTACTTGACCCATAGTGCTTTTTTGTCCACGAATAATCTCCATATTCTCTTCATGAGTAAGACTCTTTGCATTTGTTTGATCAAAATGATGCCTAAAACCCCATGTGTTTTAGGCACTACAATATCACTCCATTTAATCTTTACTTCTTTGTAGTTATCATGCTTATCGGACCATAAGAAGGATTTTAATATCCTCTCTATGTCTTTGATAACTCTCTTAGGAATGACAAGATGAGTAGCCCAATGAACATGCATACTACTCAACATTGAAACAATTATAAAAACTCTAGCAGCAAGGGATAAATAGCGATTCTGCCAAGCATTGATTCTAGCTTTCAGTTTATCCTACAAAGGTAAAAATTCAAAGTATTTAAGCTTACCTGAAGTGATCGGTACTGCTAAATACCTGAATGGTGCTTGTTGGATGGGTAACCCCACCAACCTAGTAATCCACTCCAGATCTCAAACATCAGAAGACACAAAGATTCCACTCTTTTGTACATTCATCCTCAGCCCGGACCAGTGAGTAAACACATTCAACAAATTCATCATCATTACTAACACCTGAGGACCAGCTTTGCATAGTAATATCACATCATCAGCATACAACAAGTATGATAATTGCAATTCTCGACATCTATAATGGTATTGAAACAGTCCATTATAAGCCACCATTCGAGTCATTAATCTTGAGAATCCTTCCATCGCCAAAGTGAAAAGGTAAAGGGATAAGGGATCCCCCTGCCGAATCCCTCTAGCAACATGAAACGATTTAGTAGGAATCCCATTAATTAGGACACTCATGGATGTAGTTTCGATACATTAAAGTATCTAGTGACAAAACCGTGTAGGCAGACCAATCCCTTCCAAAGATAGTCCCAACCAATCATATCATATGCTTTATAAAGATCGATCTTAATAGCACAGCTATTAATCTTCTTTCCGGTATGATAATCACCCATCAGCTCTTGCAACAATAAAATGTTATCCCCAATACTCCTAGAAGGAAGGAAAGCCCTTTGGGTTTTACTAACCACTTCTACCAAGACTGCTTTCAATCTTTCAGCTAAAAGAGAAGCTATTATCTTACAAACTGTGTTATAACACGAAATTGGACAATAGTCGGTAGTCCATTCAGGTCGCTCTTTCTTGGGAATCAAGCACAAGTGAGTCTGATTTATCTCTTTTAATAACTTACTAGATGCAAGAAAAACTCTAGCACCGCTTTTGTTAAGAGTTGTCATGTGATATTCCAAGTTTTATGAAAAAACTCAGCTAAATATCCGTCAGGTCCGGGAGCTTTTGAGTTATTTAAGTGAAACAAAACCTCTTTCACTTGTTGAGCTGAAATAGGCACAATTAGCATCTCCAATTGTTCCTGACTTGGAGAGAAGGCCAATACATCCTTAACCCCAAAACCTTTTCCTGCACTTTCAGAAATACCCATAAGATCAGAAAAATAATCCCTGATGTGCCCAGCAAGTTCCTGATAACCACTGATCACGTTACCCCTATCATCCTTCAGTTCTAAAATGGTACTAATATTACGCCTTGCCATGATAGAAGCCCGAAAAAACTTAGTGTTTATATCACCCTCTTGTAACCAAGATTGTCTTGCCTTCTGTTTTAAAATTGAGTCATGTAATTTCAAAGCTTCTTGATACTTCCTCATCCGATCAACCTCAAGCACTTTTAAACTTTCATTAAAAGGATCCCTATAGTAATCCTTCTGAATTTCATTCAAATCTTGAATATTGCATGTTTGATGCTTACTAAACTCTTTTATGACTCTTTTGGCAGCTTTCAATTTCTGCATTAATTGAAAAGCCTTGTATCCATTGACCTCCATACTCCAAACCTACGAAATCACCTCCATAAAACCCTCAATCTGGAGTAATCCATTAAAAAAATGGAATGAATCCCCATGCCTAGCACTTTCACACATCTGTTGAATGAGAATAGAAGCATGGTCAAATAGTTCTAGTTCTCCAAATACAGCTGAAGCTAAAGGAAATAAACTTAGCCATCTTTGATTGACCAAAGCTCGATCAAGTTTTTTTCCTAATAAACATATTGCCTTTTTGCTTGTTCTCCCATGTGAACCATCGTCCAAGGCCTCTAAGATCCACCAAATCAGTGTTATACAAGAGCTAATTAAGTTCAACTCCTGATCCTCCATGAAACCTAGCACCTCCCTCCACTTCTGCTGAATTGTGACAACAATTGAAATCTTCGATAACCAACTATGGCCTTTGCATCCCATTCTATAACTCCACTATTTCTTCCCATAAATTAACTCGTTTAAAGGCAAAGTTAAACGCATATATAAATGTAACCTCAAACTAATACTTCCTAAATAGCCCACACTGTAAATGCATAAATTGGTCCCCCGTCTTCAGCACTCGAACACCCACATTTTCTGTATTATACCAACAAATAATCCGACCATTATAATGGTGGATGTGATTAGAAACAAATTTCTATTAGGCCCCAAAAAGTCTAATCCCTTCCGATCAGCATTGGCCTTTATTTTAGTTTATAAAAGACTACCAAAAACGGCAGTTCCCTCACAACAAGTTGCTGCACCATCCGCTTCTTAAGGGGGTCATTAAGACCCCTTGTATTCCATACAATTAACGACATTATAAAAAAAGGAAGGTTAAAAAAGACATTAAGGGGACATTATCCCTTTGTGCTTTTTTTTCTTACCTTTCTTCCTCCCCACAGTTCGTTTGGCACTTCCCACCAAAATCTGAGTAGACTCCCCCCTTCATGATCTGAACCAACTTTGTGCCCTTTAGTTGAACTAGGCACTATTTTAGTGTCATCTCCCTGATCCTTCATCGGTAGCTCTTTATTTAAACCATCAGCCTTTCTACTAGGTTGTGTCAGGCCAATTGATAAATCTTTTTCAATAATTCTAGGATCGTTAGAACATGAGGATACCCCAACATCCTTATTCAAATTGCCTATTTCTTGCACCTCTTTATTCTGTACTGCTTCTACTTGTTGGTCTTATAACCCATTTTCGGTTTGCATGACCTTTCCCATGGAGATCCCACATTCCTCAATACTTCCACCAGTATCTTTACTCCTAGAAATCTGTCCCTTAATCCTTACCCCCACAGACGTAGATACAATGTCATTTCTCCTGTTCTCCTCTCTCTGTATCCCCTGTTCAATATTTTGCTTCTGAGTCTCCTTCGTAGACACTCGATTTCTAAGTCCTTAGACCACCCTAATTATAAAATCCGTCCAGCAACTACCCACTTCCTTTGTCCAGAACTCAGCTTCCACGGATAACTCAAGAAGATAACATCTTTAACCATGTCCCCAGTATCTCCAAGACGGAGTATAGGCAAGGTATCGGGCAATGTGGCATCTTTCTAAACTTCAACACAAATCTTAGCATATCCGATGCGTTCCATAGAGGTCGTCTGGGAATCCATACAAATGGGTTTACCCAATACACTAGCTAAATAACTCAGCCCCTCCACCATCCCATATTCCATCAGAAGACCATGAAATTGGACCCATAGAGGTATCGCCTCTATTGAACCTCTGTCCAAACCCATGCTTGGTTTCCACTGTCTCAAAAATAAGGGCTGGTCACCTATGTGCTATGACCCTTGTTTAAGGATCTCATAAAGATTAGACCGTTCAGAAAACTTAAAAAGAATCAACCCATCCTCCATAAGCATTGCTTTTTCAAATCCTTTCTTGCTCCATCTGGCCTTAGCCCATGCATTTACAGCTGGAAAAACGTTCTTTTAGACCCAAAAAACCCACAAGGGCATGGGACCAAGCACGTGCCCCAGCCTGCAACAACTCCATAGGGGGAGAGACAATCCCATCTTGGTACACATTCGGATAGTAGTGAAGCTTACCTTTGTTGTGAGGAGAATTGAACTTGTTTCTCCAGGCTCCACCATCACCTACCTGCTTCGGACTCACTGATCCAAGTGCCTTCATCATAATCGGGTTTTCCACCTGCTTGGTTGTGTCCTGCCCACCGATCAGTGGAGGAAAGGAATCAGGTGACGGTGGCAGGTCACCCATGATTCTGGTGATCTATTCACCTCCGTCCACTAAAGGACTATCAACACCTCCAGGTAATCTCCTTTGGATGAGAGGGGTAAAGGTAGAAAGAAAAGGTATAAAGGTAAAAGAAACAAAGGGGCAGGAAAGAAAAGCAAGAGATAAGTCAAAGCATTTTAAAATAAGAGAGAGGTCGGTTTTAGGGAATACTTGTACTTGATTTAAAATTAGCCTTTAGCTCCTCATATCTACGATCTTCAAGGAGTCTCTTAAAGTGATGAAAAAAATCCAATAATTTGTGTTGATAATTGACATACCTCTTCACAACACCATTCATGCTCTCACTTCTTTGTGTTGTTGTCATGTCTGCACAAAACACTTGTCTTCCATACACTAAAGCCCAATTTTCCTTTATCTTAAACATGCGCCTCAACCAATCATTATCTTCGAGTCCATATTTGCGCAACATCTCATTCCATTCATTTACAAAATCTTCCTCTTCTTTAAAATCATATATGCATGAGCTAAAATCTCTAGAAAAATATTTAAATTAGGAGAAAACAACACTTAAATGGATGGCCGCATTTTGATAAATGTGCCAAATACATAAACGATGATGAGTTTCAGGCCATCTTAGTACTAGAGCCTTTGCCATTGCTACATCTTAGTCTGTAAGAATAGTTTTAGGTCTTTTATCACACATAGCTTTCGCAAAAATATCAAAGAAACATTCAAATGTGAGGGATGTCTCATCATATAACAATGCAACACCAAAGATTGTAGTCTGCTTGTGGTGATTTACACCTACAAGCAATGCAAGGGGATGACCTTCATTGTTCTTCTTATAAGTTGTGTCAAAATAAATCACATCACCAAAATTTGAGTAATGTGCTCTCATCTTTGTATCTGACAAGAAAATGTTGGATATTAAATCATCTTCATCAACTTAGATAGCATAAAAAAATTTGGATCATTAAATTGCATTTTATGCAATTATTCCAAAACACATCCTGTATCGCCTCTTCTCGCATCCCTCAACCTTTTAGACCGTAAGTAATTTCTATAGTTATCTGGTATGAAACCTAAATTTTCAATTTGTGTTGCTGCAGATAAACTTATCTTTCGGTGAGATCTGTGTAAGTGCGTCTTGTTTAGACTCGAGAGGTAGTGATTATGCTCCTCAATAAACTGAACCACACAGAATTTCCCAGTTCTTCGATAGCTGACTCTCATTTTAGCTTCACAACCAAACCTTGTTTCAGGGTAGTTTGCTCTCACATCAATATCTCGTTTGTCTTTTCCTCGTTTACTTTCAGCACAACAACAAAACATTCTGTCAATTAAGTTTCTGGATTTATATTTGTGGTTTCTGCTTCTTCTTATCCCAAACCCGACTTTTTTAGCATATGCCAAATAGAATTGGTAAGTATCTTCTTCTGTCTCAAACTGCATTTCAATTTTTGGTATTAATTCTTTGGATACTTCACTTGAGCCAGTAGCTTGTAATTCCTGATTATTGTTTAAACTCATGACAGCTACAAGCTCATCTTCACCTTCACTCCTGCAAACTTCATTACCATCTTAAAAATTTAACTGACAACAAGATGAAGATACACCTGCCATTGAATTATTAGCTTTGATCTTGAAGTAAAAACCTAAAAAACAAATGAAAAAAATGAAAATGGATAATTCCCTTTTATGATATAGAGAAACAGTAAGTGTCGATAACAATAAATACAAAAACGTTAAACAGAAACATGAAACTTAGATAATAATGAATTCTAAATATCTTCAACAATTACTGTACTGAAAACATAAATAACAAACACCCTTTAACAACCAGCAAGTAAATAAACGGCAACAGACAACCATTCCTTAATAATTGATTAAGATAGAGAAATGGTTAAAAATAAACACAGATATATAGGGAGATACAGAGAATGATAATAAGAACAACTAACAAAAAGAACAAGCTAAAATTCCATGAAAAGATACTTAAAATCGTCAAAATATTACCTTTTTCTACTGTGATTATTCAAAATATTAACAGGGTCGTCCTTCAAATGCTGTTATAAGTTAATTTGCTTGAAGAAAATCCTGATAACAAATAAGTTAAATGGCTGGAAATGTTACTTAAAAATTGCTTTGGAAATGACAAACATTACAATCATCATTACCCTAAGTAAAATTAGTAGAGTCTAATAATTATATAAAATATAATTATTAAGCATGAATATAAGTTAGAATTCATGATCTGAAAATTCAATGAATAAATTGTATTGATCTAGGTAGAATTTGACAAAATTATCTTATGAAAGTTGTAGTTCTTTCTCTTAGCTTTCTAACGACATAAAGTTTATCATTTTTGAATTTCTGGATTGAAAGTTATGATGTTTTAAACCTGGCAAATGCATCAGGGAAGTCACGATCGTGCTTGTGCATGATCGCAACAAACCTATTTTCCCCGCTACTTTTCACCAAAAGTCACGATCATGCGGAACCCCTTTTTTCCATCACTATTCACCAAAACTCACGATCGTGCTTCAATACGATCGTGACACTCCCTTCTCAAGGGCGTGAGAAACAAAAGTCACCCCTGTGACTTTTTCTTTTATTCTTCTCTAATTTAATTTGTTTACTCATTTGTGTATATTTTTGTTCGACTCCCAATTCAATTTATTTTCATGTCTATTTTATTTTATGCCATTTTATTTTATTTGTTTGTGTATTTATTAAATTGCCACCATGAATTCTTTTTATTTTTATCTTAATTTTATTTTAGTTATATATTTTATTTTATTAAAATTTCCTAAATTTTATTTTATTAAAAACAATAAGGAATTTAATAATAATAATAATAATAATAAATAATAATAATAATATATTTACAGTAACTAGAAAATTAATAATAATAATAAATAATAATAAGATTAATAAAATTAATAATAATAAGGAATTTAATAATAATAATAATAAATGTAATTAATAAAAATAATAAAAAATAATAAGTATATATACTCAAGTAGAAAATTAATAATAATAATAATTAATAAGAATAATAAAATTAATCAGAATAATAAATTTAATAATAATAAGAAGAAAATTAATAATAATAAGGAATTTAATAATAGTAATAATAAAAAAATTAATTAATAAAATTAATAATAGTAACAAATATAATAAAAATAAAATTAATAAAATTAATAATTATAAGGAATTTAATAATAATAATAATAAATATAATTAATAAAAATAATAATTAATGATAATAATTAATTATTATATTTTCTTATTAATGTAATAATCAAATTTCAACTTTAACTTAATTTTTTATTAAAGTCATAGTTGTATAATTAAATTTAACAAAACAGTCAAAAATATAAATTATAAAGCGGGAAGCCTATTCAAAAGAAGGAGGAGGCATCGGCTCGACGTGAAGCTAAGACATTGTTTTTAATTAAATCGTTGACGTATTTGTTATGACACATAATAGGTACAGAGTTAGTGGAACAAACGATCTGAGTCCGAATTAGAGAAGCTAAAATAGTGTCTGACTATTAAATACAGGAGTCGTACGTAGCAAGGTCGTGGATGGCATCAAGTCCTCTGTTCCACTTACTCTATTCTAATTCTGTTCCATTAAATTTTATCCATATATTTATGTGCGGTTTATGTAAATATGTGGATGAGATTTAATGAAACTTGATAAAAACACCATAACTAGTACAAAAGATATGATCCTGCAGATGCAGATGGACAATTATCATGCCTGTTATAGATCAGTGCCCTTTAAAGTTCATTTTGTGTGCTAAACCTGGAGAGTTTCTGAAGGCTGTAAGCAAGCATGCAATGATGGTAAGTGATCTTGGTCATAGATCAGGGATTTGTTAAATTGACAACAAACGCAAAGTTTGTCAACTCATTTTAACTAGTACATTGGTGCAAGAAATGGGTTGATCTAGATTGTAATATCTAAACACGAAAATATGTACTGCAAAGCCAACTAATTTAATTTAGGATAAATTATCCACAAAAGTGATTCAAAATTAGACGATACATAAGTATTTAATTCTGTAATCAATGGGTTATGCATTTCTTACACTCGCCTCCTTTTCTTTTGGTGACATCAGTATAAACATCATATATGAACTAATTCAATATTATTAATATGGTAATCTAATTCAACTCTTAAATCATATATGAATTAATTAAATTTGACTTAATTAATTTATGTAAGATTTAGTTAGTTCGATTCGAGTTAAAGAGTTTGGTTAAATTGTCATGTAAATAACATTTAATTAGTTTACGTTTGATGTTCATATTACATATATTTTGCCAATATTTTAACTGAAATCTAAGGGATTTTTCTAGAAAAGTAAAAACTAAAAGGAGTTTTTTTATATAATTTTAAATATTAGATTTTTTAAACTAGAGAAGAGGTCTATGTCTTTTATCCCACAATCTCTTGTACCTTCACTAATAAGTCATAACAATGGTAGTATTTGCTAGGAAATTGGGATGAGATTTGATTTCATACAAAGTGGAAGAAAATGAAAATTTTTATTTATTTCTTAAAAATTAAGATCAATTTAATCTACAATATAATTAATCCATAAATATAATAAAGCATGAACCATTACTTCATACTTTATCTTAAAGCTTAATTCTTTTTATGCACATCCCCTCGAATTAAAATTTAAAATAGGTTCATCACCACCATTATAACTACACAATCGACTAACCTTTAACATATTTCAAGCGAACTTGTTAAGAAAACTCTATAAATGGTGTAGAG
Organism: Erythroxylum coriaceum; assembly: GCA_026874005.2. NCBI lineage: Eukaryota > Viridiplantae > Streptophyta > Magnoliopsida > Malpighiales > Erythroxylaceae > Erythroxylum > Erythroxylum coriaceum. The sequence continues at coordinate 2,408,110 of JANQAP020000017.1, forward strand.
AGGGGTAAGTAAAGAATGGTAAATCCTTTAAAGCTTTTGCCTATTTATAATAGGTTTAGAATTTTTTATAATTTAATTAAATTATAACTTTAATGCTAATTAAATAATAAATAGGATTAAATAAAATTCAATATATCATATTGGTTCTTATTATTAAAGGGTAAAAGACTTGAAACTCTCCTATGGTTTAAAAACCTTTAGAAAAACTTCTTAATCTTTAAGATTTTCAATTTTTAAAAGAATCTATTTTTTAAACTTCAATTAAAAAATAAAATAAAACATATGCAACATAAATATCACATATGAACTAACTAAATTATGCTTATAAGATGATCTCCAATCTAATTCTAACTTTAACTCTAACTCTAGCTGAATTAATTAAACTTAATTTAAATTATTAATTTAAATTAAGTTTAATTACTTCAAGTCAAGTCAAGTTAAGTCGGGTAGAAGAATATGACGATGATAAGTAGAGTGAATCGATGATGTTAGAAGCTTACGTTTTAAAGAAAAAGGGGTAGGACATGAGACAAAAGTGTCTGCCGTCCAACTCTATTTCAATCTTTGGTTTGATTATTACAAATGCATGTACTTTAGTGGATGTCTGATTTATACATAATTGGTTTTGGAAAATTTCAAATCGGGCGCTTCCACCACTCGACCAATTGTGTGCTTAGATTTAGACCATGCTTAAGTACATACAAGAATAAAGAAATTTATTAATTAAAATATTATTATTCATTAATTAAAATATTTTAATTAATTAATTAATTAAAATAATAATATTATTTATTTAATTACATTATATTTAATTAAAATATTATTATTAATTAAAATATAATTATTAATTAATTACAATATTTTAATTAATGAATGAATTATATTTTAATTAATTATATTGCAATTAATTAATTAATTAATAATAATAATTTAATTAATGAATGAATTATATTTTAATTAATTATATTGCAATCAATTAATTAATAATAATATTTTAATTAATGATAAATAATTATATTTATTAAATATAATGTAATGTAATTAAATAATAATAATAATTTAA
>JANQAP020000017.1:2781961-2798160 GCA_026874005.2 Erythroxylum coriaceum
CAGTGGGTATATTTTCCGTAGACATGGCGAGAATGTTGCAGGAAGGGTGAAAAAAGCAGAGACGGCAGTGCTGGTGACATCGCCGGTGTCACAACCACCATGGCCGTGAAATGTGGTCGTTAAAGTCGTTTCCGATATTGTCCACCCGGTTATATACGTTATCCACTAAGGCTGTAAGGCATGGCCGCTTTTGGGCCTCCGGATTGAAATTAAAGTTTACAATCTTAGAGGCCCCATTTGCTCACATATGCCGATGGCATTACGAGTCCAATTCTTTTGTAGTTCTTTACAGGCATGGCAGTAAAGCCCGTAATTGATCCCACCCGAAGAGGCAATAGTATTAGAGTTTCAAGTTTGCAATTTTATTAGAGATTTGCAGTGAAGTTGTCATCCAATCATCTCTTGATTTGATCTTGAAGTTGCATAAGAATTTAAATTATTAATTTAAATCAAATTTAATTAATTTGAGTCGAATATAAATATTAAGTTGAGTTATTATATTAGTGACATTTAATTAGTCAATTTATGATAATTACATTGTATGTTTTTTATTGTTAATTTTTAGTAGAAATGTAAGAGAATATATTTTTTGAAAAATTAAAAATTATAAAAAATTAGAGAATTTAGAAGTTTAGGATTTTTTTATTTCTTAGACTTTATGGGAGATCTATATCTTTTACTCTATTTTATAACTAAAATATTAAAATTATTAATTTCTAATTATTATAATAGAAATTATTATTAAATTCAGGCTACTTAATAATTTTAAAGATAATTTAAAAATAATTAATTGAAAATAAAAATGTATATTACAAGTATTTTTATAATTTATAAATATTTTTAAAAGAAAATGAAAGGAATGTTTAGGGTGGAAGAACAATGAAGAGCATAAAGTTTTAATTCTTACACGCGTTCTCCACCACATTCCCACAAATGAGACAACTAAGCACAGCCCACCACGAAATCTAATACAAAATCGGCTTGAATGAAATTCTCTTGTTATCGTCAATGATTTGATACCTTAGCTTTTGGATTTACTCTCCAATCCCATATTGTTGGACTACTTACACAATTCAAAGCCCAAAACTTTAGCTTTTGTTGTATAAACGGTGGAACTACTGAACAAGCTCATTGGCAAGGAGGCATAAAAAGGTGAGCTTTTTCCTTTTGTTGAGCAAAGAGCGACTGTGGAACGCGGGAGTAGGAAAATGGGAGCTTACAACGATGAAGGGTTGTCTCTGTCTCCAATTCGCGAGTTTTCCACCTCCCACAACATTAGATTGTTTAAGAACGTCCACGACAACGTCCATGGCAACATCTACCTTGATCCCGTACCTCAAATTCTCTACCCGAGTCATTCTTTATTGTGTTTGTTTCTCTCTCTCTTGTTGATTTGTGTTTTCTTTTGCTTTGGCTGAAGCTATGCTTGAAGTTCATTGACACCGAGCAGTTTCAAAGGTGAGTTTTTATTTTTTTATGGTTGATTTAATTTGATGCAGAGACGGTTGCTTTTAGTATTTTTAAACATTAGCGTACATATTTTTTAATGTTTTTTATTCCCATATTGCAGGCTTCGCGAGCTTAAACAGTTAGGTGAGCTTCATATTGTTTCTTTTCTAGTGTTATTGTAAGAATTGCATACGAAATCAAACGGAAAAAAAAAATTCTCTAAGAATTTAGATTGAAATTTCAGGAGTTAAATAGTTGTTACTGATGTAATTGTAAGAACTGCATTATGAGGGTAGTGGTCCAACTTGTTGATACTAAAAAGGATGCTCGTTAGTATCGGATGATTGAGTGATGCTTTGATTGGGAATGTGAAAATTTTGACGCCTGGTTTAGTTCAATTTCATATCTATGAGGTATAATGAAAACAAGTTTATGTGTGGAATAAAAGTAATTACTTGAAGGTTAGATCCATAACTGATATCTTCCAAGTTTCTATGCTTTAGGTTTGACACACATGGTTTATCCGGGAGCTGTTCATTCCAGGTTCGAACATTCTCTTGGAGTGTATTGGCTTGCTGGTGAAGCTGTTCAGAATCTAAAAAAGTACCAGGTAATTCCATTGTTCTCTGAATTGGGGGAAGGAGTGTGGGCTTGAGGTTCTTCTAATGCTGTGTATTGATATTGCTCCTGTGACTACAGGGTTTGGAGCTTGGGATTGATTATTTTGATATTCAGACTGTGAAACTTGCAGGTAAGACGTCTCATTCTTTTATTGCAACAGCGTTGTTCAAGTCATCTGTTATTAATATTTAATTGAATGAATTTGCAGGTCTTCTGCATGATGTTGGTCATGGTCCTTTTAGCCACTTGTTTGAACGCGAGTTTCTCCCTCAGGTTTTAAATGGCACAAAATGGTACTTAGAATGCATTTACGGCATCTTTCTCAGCATATTCTAATCAACATTTTTCTTTCTACTGCACTATCGGATCTAATAAACTGTTGCCCAGAGTTTTGAATTTCTTATTGCTTCTCCTGTTTCTTATTTGGCAAGTTGTACATAGATTGGGTGGAAATATGTTTGCGACTTTGTTGTATGCAAACAGTTTAGCTAATGTGGGATCATTATTGAAATTTCTGTTGGTACCATGGAATCTGAATCCTTTTTTGCTTCCTTCTCACCTTAGTCTGGAATGTTCTTCTTTCTAAAATATTGTATTCTATGAATAGTTCAAAGCTTCTATATGGTTGCACCTCGACTTTACCTTTCCCCTTGGCCCTTTTGCAGTATTTTCTTCTTATGTCATGTCGTACTTCCCCAGGTCTCATGAGCACATGTCAACAAAACTGGTTGACTATATTGTTGATGAGCACCATATTGATGTAGACCCTGAAATGATGAGAAGAGTCAAGGTCAGTCAATATAAATTGTATGTATAATTTTACAGCATAAACTTTGTTTTAACCATTGCATTATTAACTTTTTTCCTATTTGATTATTTGCAGGAGATGATAGTTGCTAGTTCAGAATTGTCACAAACAAAAGTAAGCATATGCCTCCTTAGATGACTCATCCAGTAATGATTTGCTTTAATATCCCACAAATTCCAAAGTATGGATGCTTTGATTTGGTTTCGTATATCCATTTTATATGATTTATTGTTCAAGCATATGCCTCCTTAGATGACTCATCCAGTAATGATTTGCTTTAATATCCCACAAATTCCAAAGTATGGATGCTTTGATTTGGTTTCGTATATCCATTTTATATGATTTATTGTTCCTGACTATGTTTATTATGCTTTTATATTTAGGATACAAGGGAAAAGCAGTTCTTATATGACATAGTTGCCAATGGTCGCAATGGAATTGATGTGGACAAGTGGGGTTTAAGATTTATTTGTTCAATTTTTATTTATGTTTCATTTCCTTAGACTATGTCACTGATAATTATTATGTAATCATGACTGGAACATTATTGCTATCCAGGTTTGATTACATTGCTCGTGACTGCCGGGCTTGTGGTCTGGGATGCAGTTTTGAGTTTGAGAGGTTTTAATTAATTTCCAATATCACAACCTATAATACCATGGCCTCTGTACCGCTCTGATACCATCAAATGTTGGATAAATATTAAGTCAAATGGTTTTCAGTTTTACATCCTTTTCTACATGTAGGTTGATGGAAACAATGCGGGTAATGGGTGATGAGATATGCTACCGTGCTAAGGATTGTTAGTATATTCTATTCTATTTACCTATAGAGTTAGGCTCCCTTTGGTTACTAGAATTAAGCGATGTTGGGAATGGTTCTGGACTCCATTGTGATATTTGGAGGCAGGTAATTGATGTCTTGTCTCAAAATTTTACACTGTTCTCACTTAAATCTGCAATGAGAGTGAACAGTTGATTCCCATGTGTTGCCTCATATTCTAGTAACCAAAAAGGGCCTTAGATATTATCTTCATTACCATTTGCTTAGCACTTGAAATTTTGCTAGATCTTCCTGTCTTCAAGTTATTCTCCACCCGTGCTGATCTTTATCGTACAGTTTATACACATCCAAAAGTAAAGGTATAAACCAGATTTCCTTTAGAAAAGGCTCCGACTTCATTCTGCCACTTAAAACTCTCAAACTTATCTTCCCAGACCTCCTTACTCCCAGCAGTTCATTTTGTTTCTTGTCTTCTTATCATTTTTACCATTCCTGTTTTTATCCTGTTGTTGTTTGTCTCTTTATTCTTTTCAATGCATCTCATTTGAGGAAAAAACTTTTGCAGGCTATAGAACTTATGGTAGTAGATGCCTTGTTGAAGGCTGATGATTATTTGCAAATTTCAGCTCACATTCAAGATCCTTCAGAATACTGGAAGGTAATTGTTGTAGCAGGGTAGCATATAAAATGATTCTATTTTTGAGAAAGCTGGACTTCCAAAAGAGAATAACGAACTGATATCATATGCTTATTGAATGAATAAATCCTTTAAAAAGTCTATAAATAACATTTATCTCTAAAAAATTTATACATGAACTATGTCACCGTGTTGGTAGACATTGAAATTCCGTATTTCTTATCTATTGTTTTCGTATGTCAGAAACATTTATTTTGTTGCAAAATCTGTGTAAATAAAGGTTGTTTCTCTTGTTTTAGATTTATTTATTTATTTTTCATTACGGGGGATTGCAGTTGGATGACACAATAATCAAAACTATCGAGACAGCCCCAGATCAGGAACTAAGGGAATCTAGAGATTTGATCTTACGCATACGAAGGAGAAATTTGTACCAGGTAGTGAACCTTTACACGAGCATAATTTTCAATTGTTCATGAATTGAAGGGTAGCAGCTTTGATTTTCTATGCTGTAGTAATATGATGTTAATTTGGGCAATCCATATTTGAAGCATTGTTAACAGAAGAGATTTATTAGACTTCATTGTGTGGCAGTTTTGCAATGAGTATGCAGTTCCAAAGGACAAACTAGACAACTTCAAAGATGTCACAGCACAGGATATTGTTTGCTCCCAGGTTTTTAAGCAGATTTTAACTTATGTGTGCATACTTGTGTGTTTCTCTGGGACCATGTGTATCCCAGTAAGATATATTCTTTGCCAAGCACCTAAGACCCTGCATTAAGCATTTTTCAATTCCCAGAAAAATGGTGGATTCCTATTGAAGGAAGAGGATATTGCAGTAAGCAATGTTAGGATTGATCTAACTCGTGGAAAGCGAAATCCACTAGAAAGGTACATTGAGTGAGTGCATGTTCTGTGGCATCTTTCATATTTATCATTCAATTGATTTTTACATTTTTCTAATACCTCTTCTTTGCTCCTATACTAACCTGGGTTCTTGTACGATTCTACAGCATCAACTTTTTCAAGGTATTCAGATTGCCGACTATTTCTGTTGTGTACTTCAACTTTTTTTTTTTTTGTTCCTTCTTGTTCCTATATTAACTTTATGTTCTTTGTTTCCTAAAATATTTCCTTTTAACTAAAAATGCCAGAAAAAAATTATTATACATGTGTATATTATCCTCAAAATCTTTAAGATCAGAGTTCATTGCTTTGCTGTTGTCTTGGAACAGGATTATGAGAGCGATGAGAAATTTCCCATTCGGGATGATCTTATTAGTCACTTGCTTCCTGCCTGTTATCAAGATATGATCGTGAGGGTCTATGCTAAAAAACCTGAACTGGTATACTGCTTCTAACATTCCTATGTTTTGGTTGGCTATATATCCCAACTTTACTGTCCTGCCAGTGACATCCGTCTCTCCCATTCTACAGGTAGCAGCTGTCTCAGAGGCTTTTGAGAACTTTCAGTTGAAGACTTATGGGGTAAAGACCCAAGTACATGGAACACCTGAGAAGAAGAAACGACGAGTATGAGGTTCCCCTTGTGTAGACTGTGCCTTCTCTTGTTAATATTGAAAAGAAAAGTTAGGATGTCATTGGCACACAGCGCAGTACAATTCAATTTTCATGCCACACAGAAGAATCATTTAGATATATTTTTCTTCTATTTCCTAGCTTTGTCTCATCTTAGAAACACCAAGGACTTGCTCCCAGTTTGTTTAAGCAAAGGTATAGGGTTCTTGTTGAATTTTGTAGTAAAGTGACTGGCATATACCCCATACTGCACTTCTTACCTACTCTCTTCTTTTGTAAATGTTCGGCTATATATATTGAATTGGTGTCATTATCATTTCTCTTCACTTTCAGGACTTCCAAAACTATTTGCTTCAACGTGGAGATACACATTACTATTATCTAACTCCATCTTGCAGCATTGAAACTATGAAATGTTTCGTAGTTTAAAACCACCATAACTAACATAGCATTTCCAGCATTGAGATGTTTTCCATTTGCAACCTACCTACCAAAAAGAAGAGAAAAAAGAACCTTAAGATTTACTGTTCTTAGCCATATTTCTTACGGTAGGATATCCTGGATTTGAGTTTGACATCAGATTATGAAGTCTAATGTGACAATTGCTTATGGCATATGGCCTGCCAACTAGCAAGTTTTGAAAAGGGGTCACAAAAGTGATCATTTTTTTTTTAAGTAGTCCAATTTGAGGAGGAAAAAGGCTTTACTTAGAACATGGGTTCCATGTTCATCTAAGCTTGGTGTGTGGCATTGCAGAAGGCAATGAATTGAAATATTCATTTACTGCTTACTGCCCTTGCTACTATCGACGATGATAATGATAATGACAATGATAATGACGGTGATAATGATGATGGTTCGTATGCATGTTTGCATGAGATATTTCTGAACTCTTTTAAGACACATCTACAAGTTGATAACAACGCACGGTTCATATCAAAAGTTCGGTTTTTCATGGATATGACTTGGAAAACTCGAAATCATTTCGTGTTAAGAATCTGATAATGAGCAGACGACTATGTTATGCTTCTGATACTTCATGAACTATTTGTTACTTGCTCTTTTGCGACAAATTTTTTATCGTCAGACCACTGAGCTTTGGTATCTGGTATTAGACCATATTTTTGTGGTCTCGATGCAATGTTGTCTGGTAATGTGAGACGTGTTGACTCATGTGAGGGGACAAGGGACCATGACATATCCAAACTTAACAGGGAAGTAATGGCTGAAGTCTGATATCTTTGACTACTTGTTCATTGTTGAAACTATGGCCTCGTGAACCTCGAGTGTATACATAAAACCTCTTCTTTTGATGATTGCTCAAGTCAAAAAGTAAGAGCTTCACGGGTATGCTCATGGGGTTGCAACAAAAGTGGTGCTTCATCATGTGAAAGACAACAGAAGTTCTCCTTTCAACCATCTTCCATGTACTGGTTTGGAGAAATTGTGCAAGAATTATGGAATTTTGTTCCCATAATACAAAATTTGTAAGAATTTGTAATATAAAATTATTTTTATCAATGTTTTAAAAATCAGACTGAAAGTTAAACCTGTAAAATAAAAAGTTTACGGTTTAAAAGATTCAATCGACATTAGACTATCTTAAATTGGTTAGAAATTAAATAAAATTAAAAATTTACCAAAATGAAATGAAAACTTCTTATTTTATATTCTCTAAGTGAAAATTTTTATTAAATATTCTATTCAACAAGACAACTTAAAATAGAATTATTTGCTTAATACAATGGTTTAAATTATTAATCAATTAATCAATTTATTAATAATAATTTATGCGTTGTTTAGTTACATGTGATTTAATTTTTTAAAGAAAAATGCACGAAGTTTGAATTTCTTCCTATTTTATAATTTTAATTAATTAAAAATAGAAGTAAAATAAATCAATAATTCTAAACTCGGTGTAACCTAAAATTTTAAAAAAATAATTGTAGAACACATGTGATATAAGAATCAATGCTTTAAAAATTGAACTGATTTAACCGATTTAAAAGATGAAAACTGAACCAACTAATTTTTTTGTTCGGTTTTTAACTTTTCGTTTTTATTTAATTTAATAATTTTTATTGTTAAAAATCGATCAATTTATTAATTAATCAGTCAATTTTGATAAATTAGTTAGTTTTATAAATCAAAATAAACATATTAACTTTTATTTAACAATTTCTTTTTTAAATTAAAATTTAAAATTTTCAATAAATAATAATAGTTTTCTTAAATTATTTTTTAATTTCTTTAATTTTTTAATACAATCATTGATCCTTTTAAACTTTAGACATTTTATATTATCAATTTAAAAATAAAAACTGATAATCGACAATTACTCATAAAAATAAGTTTCTTCCTTTGAATGTTGATATATCACTGAATTTATATTACATTTCTTCAACTATTTAATTTGGCATCTAGTAGCCAATCCATTACTAAGATATGTTTCAACCAAATCCAAAAGATCAGATTGAACAGAACAATGGATTAAACAATATCAGAGAATGATAAACTAATTGCCATTGACGATTCTGCAGGAACTCCACCTTCTAAGACTAGAAGGAACCAATAGCAAACAAGAAAAGATTTATATATACTAAACGAGAAAGAATCTATCTTTTTATACAAAAAAGGATGAATGGGATTTGTGCAAAATCATACATGAATGTAATTTGTCTACTCTGTTTTGCTGACAGAAACAAGAAGATGACCATATTAAATATAAGGAATCAGTTCCATGTGTAACTGTTTTCAAGTACTGACCATAATCAAGGGAAAGCAGAGCAAGTTGAGACTCGAAACAGTTAGCCATTAAAAAGGTTAGATTTTGACAGTGATGAGAAAAGAGAGACACAGGGAGGGAGAGATAAAGGTTGTTGGTGTTTCATAAATTAAAGAAAGAAGAGAAAGGAAAGAGGTGGGTCACAGCAGCACACGTCTTGTTCAGGCAAAATCCATGTGCCCACATGGCTGATACTGATTGAACTAAGCTAATGAGACAGAGACATATACAGAGACAGAAAGAAAGAGCAGCGCAGAGCAGGCCAGTTGAGTACTATATACCAGAAGTGGCATCATCTATTATCAGCAATATTCACTAGATACCACCTTTAAAAGAAAGCCATAAATGAGAAAAGATCATCATCATCATCATCAATATCACAAGAGCAGCGATGTTATATGCATAGACAGATAGATAGATATAACGTGAATGAAACTATAGTCATCAATCACACTTGTTTAAGTCTCCAGAAAACCAGAACCCACCACACTGAGGTCCACAGGGTCTTTGTCCTAGCGGCTTGTACTTCATTAGCACACACTAAGGATACCTAGAGAGAGAGAGAGACAGAGGAAGAGATGAAAGAGAAGAGTGAAAGTGGAGGAGGGTATGTGAGAGCAGATCAGATAGATCTGAAAAGCTTGGATGAACAGCTACACAGGCATCTGAGCAGAGCACGGACAATGGAGAAGAACAAGAGCAAGAAAGATGGAGAAGAAGGTGACGGAGGTGGACAAGGACTGCAAAGACTCACCAACAATGTCATGATCTCCACAACAAGGCAAGAATGGGAGATTGATCCCTCCAAGCTCATCATTAAAAGTGTTATAGCTCGAGGCACTTTTGGTACTGTTCATCGTGGCATTTATGATGGCCAAGATGTTGCTGGTATATACCAAGTTCTCATCTTGACTTCTCTTCCTGATAATTCAATTTGAAGCTACCTATTAGTGGAGGCTGATTAAGTACCCAAATCATGAAATGTCTTGTTTCTATTCATGAACTTGCTTTCTTTTCAGTTTTGCAGTGCTAGTATTTTTTCTTTACAACAATGCGTTTTGATTAATGCATAGAACCCATTTAGGATTAATGCATGGAAGTGAAACTTTATCATGTTTGTTCTTAAAGATTGAAACTTTTAAGTTCTTCATGCTTGCAGTTTCCTAGTTATTCCAACAGATGATTAATAAGAACTTTTAGTCTTCTGGATTCTGTTCTGCACCATCTCTCAGTAATTTTCATTCCTGTTTTCACTTTCTTATAAGCAGAGTTTCTGTTTGGCAGCTCAGAAAATTCAATTACGAAATGGAAATTTATATCTTTTTACGCACTTTCAAACTTTAGGAAGTGTTTTCCTGGGAAGCATATTGTTCAGTTGGCTCAGAATGTCTTGCATGGAAAACAAACTGTGACGTTTTATTGTTCACACGAATTTCTCTGCAACAAAACAGAGTGAAACAAACATTTTGTTCCTATAGATAAATGTCTAATTCATGTAGATCTAAACTTGCAAAATCCGTGACTTTTCACGAGAATGGATAGGTTGACAGGTCACTTCAGCATCTGAACTGATGGCTTTGCCTCTTTGTGTGATCTTCTCATGTGTTCATATCTTTCTCTTTTTTCTTTTTGATCAACAGTGAAAGCTATGTGTTTGACTAATTATAGTACCCAAATTCCAAGGCTCTTATGGTCTTATGTTATGTCTTGTTTCCAAATTTTGGTGCATACTAAGAAAATGACTTTTCATTTTGCTCAGTTAAACTTCTTGATTGGGGTGAGGAGGGACACAGGTCAGAGGCAGAAATAGCTTCACTTAGAGCAGCTTTTACGCAGGAAGTTGCTGTATGGCACAAGCTTGATCATCCAAACGTAACTAAGGTAGAACCAGAAAGAGTTTACATTCTTCCTTTCCTTCTGTCTTCTTCATGAAAACTGCAGTTCATCTCAAATTTTCCTTCAAAAGAATTTGAGAAAGACTGAAACTTTCTTGAACACACCAAGAAATTTGACCTTCGTAAGATGCATATGGATCACAGTTTCATGGGGTTGGTTGATGATGTTTTTTTCTCCTTGAAAAACTTACCCTTTAAAACGCTGGTTTAGCTGTTCTTCAAATTCTCTCCTTTGCAGTAAAAGTCTTAATTTTTTTTTTTTGCAGTTCATTGGAGCAACAATGGGGTCATCAGAATTAAATATACAGACCGAGAATGTTCATTTTGGAATGCCAAGTAACGTTTGCTGTGTTGTCGTCGAATATTGTCCCGGTGGTGCTCTAAAATCTTACCTGATAAAGAACAGGAGAAAGAAACTGGCCTTCAAAGTGGTTATTCAACTGGCACTAGATCTTGCACGAGGGTAAAAGTTCTTCGACACTTACAAATCCTCACAAGATTATAGAATGGAATTTGGGTTAGACATGATGCTTCCATTTGGATTCTTGCAGATTGAGCTATCTTCATTCCAAGAAGATTGTCCACAGAGATGTTAAAACAGAAAATATGCTTCTGGACAAGACACGTACGGTGAAAATAGCTGACTTTGGGGTCGCTCGTCTTGAGGCATCGAATCCTAATGACATGACTGGAGAGACTGGAACACTTGGATACATGGCACCAGAGGTACTGAACCTATTTTCATACTGTTATTGTTGTAGCTTCTTTTTAGCTCTAAATACAATTTCCAATTCACCAATTAATACTCAGTAATCGGTGATGGGACAGGTTCTCAATGGCAATCCATATAACAGAAAGTGTGATGTGTACAGTTTTGGCATCTGCATGTGGGAAATATATTGCTGTGACATGCCATATCCTGATCTCAGCTTTTCAGAAGTAACTTCAGCTGTCGTTCGACAGGTAGATGAATATGCAAGTTAGATTGTTTCCTGTTACTGCAAAACAATTCAATTTCCCGTTCCAATCTAAACATGAAGTATGGTTATGAAACTTATGCTCATGACCTCTAGAGCCTAACCTTTCCATCTCCAATTTACCTTCATCTCAATCTATCTGCTCCACTCAAACATTCAATGCAGTACTCATTACATTCATAATGATCAATCATTTCAAATGACAGAATCTCAGGCCAGAGATACCTCGCTGTTGCCCAAGTTCTCTTGCAAATGTAATGAAGCGATGCTGGGATGCCAACCCTGACAGGCGGCCGGAGATGGATGAGGTTGTATCGATGATAGAGGCAATTGACACATCCAAGGGTGGAGGCATGATCCCTCACGACCAGCCTCAGGGTTGTTTCTGTTTCCGAAAGTACAGGGGGCCATAAGGAACAATGACATGAAGCTCAAGATATTTTAGTTGTGAGTTCTAAACTTCCAAGTAGTAATCATATGCAGGTACAGTAAGCTGCAAAGGTTGTTCAAGTGGTGATCTGCAGTAACTCTTTTTCATGCTTTATGTAAAGCTCTTATCTTAGCTTAAGCATGTCTGCTTTTGTAAGAACTGCTCATCCTGATTAGATAGCCATTCACAGAATTTTTACGTGAGGGCTTGGTGGAGTTATACTCTGTGTAATGAACCTGATATCATTATTTACACCCAGAGTACAGAATCCCCGGCCTTTCATATGCTTATCTGATACTAAAGATTAAGAGTTTCTATTCAACAAGTGATACATTTCATCAAAAAAATGATAATTCTTGATAAGCCGACAATGAAATATTGCAAAAGACTGCAATATCAGAAATAATTCATTCTCAACATGAATTGTAAAAGCTATCCAAATCCAGTCTACAGAACCATGGAACAAATCATAAAGTTGAAAAGCCGCATAACGTCATATGCCTTCAAATTCAATGGATTAGCATCCGCCGCCATGTGAAGCATGTTAGAGTCTAGCCAGCAATCTTATAGCTTGGATTAACTAAATTTTCCAAGCCAGAAACAACTTGCATAGATTCTATGACATCACCAACCTTGAGATCAGCCAACAAATCCTCATTTTCTGTAATATAACCAAATACAGCATATCTACCATCCAAAATATTTGCATTGCTAGGGGTGAGTTCACTTTCTTTCAGTAGCCAAAAGACCTGGCTTGAAGCTGAGTTGTCCTCAAACTCCTGCCAAAAATGAAACAAAAAGTTAAAAACGAACAATTTCATAGATGGGGAACTTTTAAACTTAAAGTCTTACATCTCTTGCCATGGCCATTGTTCCAAATGCATTGAATGGAAGCTTTGTTTGAGCCTTGTACAAACCAAGTTCCTATTGAGATACGAATTACATGTCATATCGGAAAAGTTCAGCAACAACACAAATTAGCAGCAATATGAAAATACCTAAAACAAAAAAATGATATAACAGAAATTGGAACTTCTCTAGAAAAGCAGAGAGAGAGAGAGAGAGCTTACTTCCAAAGTTGCACCATAAAAAGGTGCCCTCTCCCCATTGACCATGATTTCCAGTGGCACTGTCCTAACTTTCTCTGTACTAGGATCAATAAAGCCTTCTGCTGGACCTTCAGGATCTCCAGTTTGAACAACAAATCCATCCGCTGCAATAAATCCATTTAAACCAAAGTCATGTCCAGTAACAAAAATTAACAGATTAATTCATCTATTTACAGGAGTGCCAATTTGGGAACGAGACATAAATAGAAGAAGATAGCAATGTGTGTGCCTGCAATGTAGCATTGCACTGTGACAACTATCAATGGAAAAATGAGGGTGTTTGAAGCAAAAGAGCTTAGGGTGTTTGAAGCAAAAGAGCTTAAGAGTGTATAAAAGAAATAGAAGAGGGCAAATCAGTCAACAACAAGCTTCAATTTGATGGGAAGAAGAGTGGAGTTGAGGTGACAACAAGGGCTGATATTTAGTTTATGCTAGGATTCTCCTATTAGATAGGATGAAAGATGTTCGAGTTGTTTTCAAGATTTGGTAAGGTGAAAGATGTTGTTATCAAGAGTTCCAAGAAAAGAGGTTCAGCCCTTGCTGTAATGGCAACTAAAATACAGCAGTTGCTGCAAAAAGTAAGTGTTTCGGAAATATCGCTAATCTTCTTATAGTTGTCCCTCTTCAACCAGCTACTGCAGGGGTGTTTCATAGTGTCCAAAAATCAGTAGGATATGATCATGTGAATAATCTTGTTGGTGCTGGTTTAAAGCATATGAAGATTCTTAGAGAAACTTCAAAAGGCTGCAGAAACACAAAAAAAATAAACAAAACAAAACAAACAAACATGAGAAAAGATTGAGGAGAATGAGGCTGAAGGGCCTTATGCCGAGGATGAAACTGTTAAGTGTGCACATTATTTGGCAATTAAAGTTGTGTCGGTGGACAGTTGATTGAGGAGCAGAGGTTTAGGATTAGGAAAGGGTTTTTGGTTGTGATCCCGACACCAGGTGTATCGGATGCGATCCTTCCATTATTTGAAACAGGAGAAGAGAGGATAAAACTTCAGATGAGTCGAGGAGAATTGAAGCGAAAGAGTGTAGGTTTCTTGTCAAACAGTAAGGAGATCAATTAGCAAAAGAGCTTAAGTTTCTTGTCAAATAGAAAGGAGATCAATTTCCAACTTCAGACAAGTATCGGAGAATGTAGTTAATCACAAGTTTCAATTTAATGGGATGAAGTTGAGGTGACACCAAAGACATTAAAGGCTGAGATTTAGTTTATGCTAGGATACCTTATTAAATAAGAAATAGTGGTAAGTTAGTTATGTTATTCTAGCTGTACTCAACCCTTCAATAATAACAACCTGATTTTTTTCTAAAAACTTACAGAGTTTTCAATTAGAAAGCGTGATTCTTTGTTCTACCCTAAAAACTCAACTATACCAAATATGAAACTCCAGCATTCCAAGCTGAGGTCCAGACCTTATTTGAAATTACAGCAGCCTAACAACACTCAACAGCCTATATTACCTAGTTTCTATCAGTTTTAGTTATTAGTTGATATTTTTTTTACTACTCATTGTACATCAGTATTTGTGAGTGGTAGGACAGCAAGTGCATAGAATAAGAAAATAACTTAAAAAAAGAAAAGTACAACTTGCTACTAGTTTACCTCTTTGTATATCCATGCCATCATAAAAGTGCCTTTCTACCAAATCCATAAAATTCCCAGCCGTTACAGGAGCATTATAACCATCTAGAACAATGCGGAATACACACTCATCTACATTGGGATTGTCTTTAACCTTGACCTTCATATCAACCGCAGCTCTTCCCATCAATAGAGGCATATTTTTGTATTCTTCAGGCACTTCATATGGGAACTCAGCAATCATATCCTCTTCAACACTGCAGAAACCCAATGCCCCAGGAAGATCTCAGCTGCAGTCATGACAAGGGTATGTATGAGAATTGTTTATCTATGAGGATTTTTTTTTTTAACTCCTCAATCTGTATTTGACATGTGGGCGACATGAAAGTCACAAAAGAACCATGAGATGACATACTGACTCATTGAACCATACGCTACATGGGAATACAAAGGATAGCTATAATGAGAATGTTGTAGCTGTTTCACTTTCACGATCACTAATTTCTTGCCAGCCTCCTCGAGTGACTGCAGAGTTACTAAAGCTAAAAACCTATAAATCCTGTGATGGAGTTCAGAACCAAATTCAGGATTGTGCCCTAGACAGAAACGGGGACAGCACAAAGGGTACAAAGTTCATATTTGTGCATCACCAAAAGTAATCGAGGGGTAAGTTATACTAGCAAGGTGGACTTAAAAAACTTAAAAGGGTAAACATTTCACAAAAATTAGTCGAAATCTTGTTGAAGGGCAGATCCTGCAATCCTCAATTCCCATATGAGAAGGCAAGAGTTTGTCTAAATGTCCATGAGTACAGTTCCAACAGAAAAAAATGCATCTATGATACTTACCTTCCAACGTAATTAAGAAGCTCCTTTTGTTTAGGTGCTACTGCATCCCTGTTCCTATCCTCCACAATCTGCTGAAGTTCATCCATTCCAGCTTCCAGTTTATCAAGCAGTTCCACTCCATCGTCTTTCTTGGATTCAGCTAAGCCTGAGATAATCAAGCTCTTACCCTGCTTAAAAGCTCTAGACGCCTGCCTTACATTCTACATTTTACAATAAGAATTGTCAATGAACATGAACCAATCAAATTGATACGCACAGGAAAGTAAAATGCCTACAGAGGGTGCTATAAAATTGCGAGAATATAATTGAAACACCAAGCAATATGAACAGTGGAAGGTCCTTACCCTCTCCACTGAATCAAGTGCCTTGAGGCCGGCGATCTTGAGACTATCTGTGATATCTTCAAGCGGCTTTTGTACTTCCCTTATAGCTTTATTGTCAATAGGCAAAGCATATCTTAACAATGCTCTAGGATCCTTAATCGGTGGCCCAGATATTAATACTGAGATATCAGGCAATGCAGGGCCAGCGGCAAAAGCATTAGGTAGCCCCTCCAATGAAGGCACTCCTGTTACCAACCCAACAGATAAAGCAATAGAAATCACACACTCCTTCAAGGAAAAAGCCTTCTTTTTCTGCCAAAGAGTGAGCAAAAAAACAAGTCAACAATAAGCTCGTTCAAGCTAGTAATTGATACCCATCAACAGTTAGCTCCCTATATAA
>JANQAP020000018.1:39128-59858 GCA_026874005.2 Erythroxylum coriaceum
ATGGCGGGGTGATGCTTTGTCATCCCGCCATTGGGACTGGCGGGGTGAGTCATTCGACCCCGCCAATCGCAATGGCGGGGTGTTTGCCACCTTAGCGACCCCGCCATCACCAATGGCGGGGTGTCCTATTTCTACCACACCCATTATTTTCAGTCATATTTCAAGGATTGAATTTAATTATTATCATAAACACAGAATTTAGCCATCTTCACATCCTCCATCCTTTCACCATGAATTCTCATCTTGTTTGCTACAGCCATTGTTCTTAAAAAGAAATCAGTAATCTTCATGCGCATAGTTTCGAACTCTGTCTGGAGTGCTTGCAGCTGCACACACTTTGCTCCATTTCTCTTGTGTTCTATTCTTCTAAATCTTTAGTGTGTCTGTTTGTAACAGTGGGATCAGAGCCACCTTCTCTCCCCGTTTTAGTTCTATTTTGCAGCAGCAAAATGGCAAATGAAGCATCATTGTGCAGCCATCTATTCCTCGTTTTGATGGTCACTATGATCATTGGAGTATACTGATGGAAAACTTCTCGAGTCCAAGGAGTTTTGGCATGTTGTTGAGTCTGGAGTACCAGCAAGAAGAGAAGGGGAAGTCTTGTCTGACACACAAGAAACTGAGAGAGAAGCACTCAAGCTGAAGGACCTGGAGGCTAAGAACTACCTTTTTCAAGCCATTGATCGCTCGATTTTGGAGACGATTCTTTGCAAAGATACGTCGAAGCAGATCTGGGACTCCATGAAGAAGAAGTACCAAGGAAATGAAAGGGCAAAGTGTGTGCAGCTGCAAGCACTCCAAAAAATCTTTATAGGCATTCTGCAGCATTCTCTACCAAGGCTTTGAATTTTTTGAAGGCTATTATTGCTTCAGATTTTTCCCACAGAAAATACACCCATGTTTTCCGACTATAATCGTCAATAAACGTTATAATGTAACGTTTACCACCATTTGAAGTTAATAGGCCCACAAATGTCGGAATGCACGAGCTCCAGGATTTGCTTTGCTCTTCTTGATTTCCCTTTAGAAAAACGGCCTCGATTTTGTTTTCCGATGGCACAGTCTTCACATAGTTGGGAGGGACTTTGAAATTGTGGGAGATCTTTGACCATGTTTTTTTGCTGGAGAGTTTTTAGACCACCAAAATTCAAAGTGGCCGTAGCGAAAATGCCACAATCACGCTTCATCTTCTAGTTTTGCAGAAAAACGTATTGTGGATGAGTTCTCAAGAGCCAGTGGAAACTTTCAGTTGGTTGACATGTTTATCTGACCAATCAGGCCCCTTCATGGATCTTGAATACGACCAACTCCATTTTTAATAGCAATCTCAAATCCTTTTTCTTGAAGCTGTCCAACACTAAGCAGGTTAGCTTTCAAATTTGGAACAAAAAATACACTACCAATGCTTTGTTCGGAGTTGTCTTTGGTATGAATTTTGATACTTCCTCTGCCCATGACAGGAACTATAGAATTATCACCAAACTTGACGGTATTCCTAAATGACTCATCCAGGTCAGAGAACATAGAATGATCTCCACACATGTGATTGTTGCACCCCGTATCAGGATACCACATGTTTTTGTGAATTTCCTCCTCCTTGTGACAAGCCATCAAAAGAGAAACTTCTTCTTCCTCCTTTTCTGCAAAATTAGACTTTACACCACAATCACAATGTAAATTTGCTCTACATTCAGACTTATAATGACCAAATTTGTGACGTCTAAAGCATTCAATGTTTGACTTGTCTACAGGCTTTGTCTTGTTACCATTTGAATGATGATTCAATCTCCCCTTTGGTGAATCTGCAGCTGGATCCTCATTTGGTTTGGCGCATGGATTCTTGTCTTTCCACCTTCCTTTCCCATGGTTAGACCCTTTTGGATTTGTCAATGAATTGATCAATCTGAGGATCCATTAACTCATTTTGTTCTGTTTTCATACTGTGATCCTGTGACCTTTGAAGAAGCTGTCAAAGAAACAAAGTGGAGGGAGGCTATGGATGTTGAAATTGAAGATCTCCCATAAAAATGGGCTCCCCAGATCTTCTCTGTCTTCTCTGTTTTATCGATAGCATAACAAATTTATGGAAGGAAGGACAGGGAAAGAGGCAAGGATGAAGGTGAAACAGATTGCAGAGATGCCCGAGAAGGATATGGAAGAGGGGATCGGAACGTCATTAATTCAATCTAGCAGAAGGATGCGGTAAGAAACACTCTGAGAACCAAAGTCGAAATACAATGTGGTAAGATGCTCAAGACTAGTTTCCTATCACGAAACTAACATCTAGCAAATATGCTGCTGTTCTTGAGGATAAAACTGCTTTTTCTTGCACATAAATGGTTACAACATCTCTGTAATCAACAACATAGATAAATGGTAACTGGGTCTAAAGATCAGCTCATTTACAAGACATAAGTGTAGATTCAGGTGGCAGTTTTTCGTTAACTAAATTCCTCTAATGTTCGTACGAAGAGTTCTCGTTCAGTGATACTGTTACCGTCCAATTTACATACTGCACACCCCCGACAAACAAGCAGAAGTAATATACTTGACTTGCATGATGAAGGATCACCAAACCAAAGTTCAGTAGCACCATTTCTTTCTAAATTATGATGGCTTGGCAACTTTAACTCTTCTGAGAGTTGTTTTCAAGTTCTCTCTTCAGCTGCAAGGAAAAGTCATCGTTCACATCATCATCGTCCCAATCATCATCCCATTGTTGGATCGTTTCTTTTCCTTCTTCTTTATCATCCCAATCTACAAAGGGAAACATAAGTACCGAATAAGAACATCAAAACAAAAGAAGAAACCTACCATAAATGATATGCTTATATACTACAAGCTATAAATAAAGTTGAAAGCTAGACCGATAGAAATAAGTGATTTGCATTAAGATAACAGTCCAATATTTGCATATATGGAAAATCAATAATAGAATAATTATGGACAATTTGCTGTGATCTTAAACTCACAACCAAGCAATCCAATCAAATATAAAAAGACACAAGATCAGACGTTCAAATCCAATCTGAGTACTAGAACCAAAAGATGTGGGATGAAAATCCCAGTCACCACAAGTTTCACTAGAAGCTTGATCGAAGTCATAAGAACATCCTTCATTCTCTAAACCTCCATTGCTACTCCGATCAAAATTTCAGGTTAATCAATTTTTGAACTGGTATGGCAACAAACTATCTCAATACCATTAAGCACAAGCAAATCTGCATACTAAAATCTCTAAAAACAGTGATATGACAAAATTTTTGCCTTCTTTAATAATAATTTCACCCCTATAATCCAAGTACACTCAACTCGTCCCAATTTCCATAATGTAATTTAAACCCTAATTCCAAGAGTTTAACATATCTATCTTACCACAAAAGATTGAGTCTTTACAAATTGAAACACTCAACCAAACAATTCTAAAAGCGTAGATCAGAAAAAATGACCCAGTAAAGAAAAGAAGATACACCCAAAAAAAGATTCATCAAAAAGATCAATTCTTTCAAACTTTTACCTTCATTGACTTCTAATTCTTCGAATGCATCGTCGTCCTCAACAGATCAATCTTCAGATCCTGGGTGGCAGTCTTTGTATCCTTCTCCATTATTGCTTCGCTTGACCTTACAAAAGCACAAACTTAGGAAACCAAATTGATTTGAAAGAACCCAAATATAGACCAAACGTTGAAAATTTGAACTAGAGCAAAGCAGGTTTCTTGCTTCGCCGGTAAAGTGGTAGTAGACTATCGATGTATAGGATATCGGCCAATTGGGCTAATACAAAGGAAGCAATTGAAATTGTACCAATCAATATAATTTTAACGATTACTTTTTTTTCTCCATTTTTAAATAATTTTATAATTTAATTATTATATTTTAAAAATTATCATTTTTAAAGAATTCTTATAAATGCAACAAACCAATCTAAATTCATATGCTATTTTCTTGTTTTGAGTTAAAATTTATTTTTTTATTTTAATTTTTTATTTTTATATAATGTTATTTTGAAATTATAAGTAAATTAATAAACATGGATACTTTTAACTTTTTATTAAATTATAACAATAACAACAATAACATTTCAGTAGAAGTTTCTTTCGTACACCAAATCTTGAGGTACTCAAAAGTATGTAACTTTATTCTTAATTAGTAGAGATATTGTTTTCGATAAATTTCTTTATTGAATTACATATGCACATTATATTAATTATAATTTTTATATTACTAAGAAAAATATAACTTTCTAAAACTCTTTATATCCAATCAATTTAATACCCATTCAAACAATAGAATCAATTCTTCACCGTAAGACATATAAAATTAAGTAAAACTTTTGATTAAACAAACTTTTTATTTTTAATCTTAATTCAAAGAGTTAGGTGACACTTTTGTAAACATTTGAAAATTTTATTTATATCTGTTAAGAAACCCACGTTGAGCAAATAAAAAATGTTTAAATGATTTATAAACGTACGACAAATCTCCCCTTATAAGATACCGTTTAAGGAGGAGCTAGGCTCGAGTTTACTAATATCATTAAAATAAAAATAAAAATAATTTATTTAAGACACGACATCAATCACAAACCAATCTTGAATTATTAATTCCAATAATCTTTACGAGGACTAAATATATAAGATTAATGTTTTAAAAATCAAATTAATTTGGTCGGTTTAACGGTAAAAAATTTAACTTCACTAATTTTTCAATTTGATTTTTAACTTTTTAATTTGATTTAATTTAATAATTTTTGTGGTTAAAAACTGATCAATTTATTAAGTAATTGGCTAGTTTTCATAAACTAATCAATTTTTATAGACTAAAATAAATCGATCAATTTTTATTTAACAATCTTCTTTTTGAATTAAACTTTAAATTTTTTGATAGTTAAGAATAATTTCTTAAATTATTTTTAAAATTTTTAAATTTTATTCAATTTTTAACTAATTTTATGAGAGTCTAATACTAATTGTACCTTTTAAACTTTAAACCTCTTGTCAGTATCATCTATTTTGAAATTTGCTACATGGGCATGGGTCATTTGGTGTGCAAGAAATCTTTATGTCATTCAACACTCTACTATTTCTGTATTTGGTCAATGCCAATGGATTAAAACTCTTTTGATGGAGTGTAAAATGGCTTTGACGAAAGGTGGAGCCTAAGACGGATAAATGGATTTCTTGGTTAACTCCCCTAGAGAATTTTGTTAAGCTTAATGTTGATGGTAGTGCTTTGGGCAACCCTGGAGATGCTGGATTTGGTGGACTCATCCGTGATGAAAATGGTTGTTAGGTTTGAGGATTATTTGGTTACATTGGTCATGCTACTGATATGATGGCAGAGTGAGAAGCTATTCGCCGTGGTCTGACTTTTACTTAGGATCTTGGTTATCCCAAGGTGTTAGTGGAATCAGATTCGTCATAAGCAATTAATCTCATCAATCAGTTTTGTTCTCCCTTCCATCCTTATTTGACTCGTCTTGAAGATTAGGTCTTTTCTTACAACCTCAATTTCTCATGTCTTACAGGAGGCAAATGAATGTACGGATTTTTTTAGCTCGGCAAGGGTCGTCTACTTTTCAACATTAGATTGTTTGGAATACTCCAATCTTCGGGACGAGGTTGATGCTTTCAAATGATCAGCGTTCGGTTATTTTCTTGAAGTGTTAAGCCCTTTGTGTTTTGTATCCATTTCACAAAAAAAAAATTTGGGTTTAAAAAATCTAATAAAAATAAAAAAAAAGTGCCACAATCACATCTATGTACTCCTAGTCCCACAAGTCTTCATGTGGAGAGACTCTCCAATCAGATTGTACTTCATATTTCTTAGAGCATCTCTTTATTTCTTTTTCACTGTTTTCTCCAAAAAATATTTCTTCATTCTGGCGAGCTCACAGTAACATAAGCGATATGATTTTTGGATTCTCTAATCTTTATGTCTTGAATGAATCAAATATGTAATTCAGTTCAGGAACAGAGTCAATAGTTCTACCAAATAATTAATAATCACGTAATTCCTGTTCCAGATGTGATTGATTATCATCTCTTCGCCTTGGAACTTGAGAGATGTTAAGCTGATGAGAATTGATTTTTGATTCCGACCTTGAGATGTGTTCAGCTGATGAAGATTGATTAGTGGATCCACCACCTCTCCATGAGCATCTATAACATTTGACGGCATGTAAACTCTAGGAAATCCACAAAGTAGCACAACATCGCCGAAGTTTCTTGACACTCCAGGAAATTCAGGGAGTAGCAAATCATCACCTGGGTTTTTTGACACTCTAGAAACGTCATGAAGTGGCATATCATCTTCAAGATTTCCTGACATTCCAGGAATTTCCAAAAATAGAATATCGTCTCCAGGTTTTCCTGTCGCATTGTTCACATAATAATTCCGAGGACCGTATGCAGAAGGGACACTACGAAGAGGAGCCGGATCTAGATATTTCATATTATTGTAGTTAGTAGTACTGTTTATCATCGGATTATAAGTTGTCATCATGGGAGAATATGACGTCATCATGCGGTATTTGTTGACCTCCGAGCTGCAGATGCGAAGCAGATTGATTAAGCATATTCATATTCATAGTGTTTGATTGGAGCTCCTAATCTTTCATTGCATTGCATTCTAACATCTTTTTTACCTCAGTGCCAGAAGTTGCTGGCATTTAACTGTCATAGTGATTGTCGATGTTGAGAATGTTGTCTTTTTGCTCAAGACATTCAGTCAAAGGAACACCTCAAAGCCTCAATGCTTATTATGTTCTTACCGTCTTACGAGTTTTTCCTGTTTTTGGTCCGTACATTGGCCGGCGAAGAAGACGTCTATCAAATGGACAAATCCTCCATCTTTCTAGTTTATCTGGACGATATATCCAAACTTTTGTTTAATTGTTTAGAGAATATCAGTTTTGTATGCAAGTTCAAGATTTGAGTAATCCAAAAGACTGCTCGAGTAGATGACAAGAGATTACTGTCTTTTAATCATGTAAGTGCTCGATCTCATGTCACAAAACAAGGCATCTTTATTAAATCGCAGAGAAGTAGCTAATGAGGTCAAAAACTGGGACAATGGTGTTCACAACGAGATAATTTTGTTCTTTTTTGGAGGGGACAAGAGAATACTTTCCCGGGAGCAGAAAAGTTGTAAATGCAAGAAACATAAGAGCTTATGTTATATCCTGATCTTTTCATTTTATTGTCTGTTCTTCAAGTTCCTTCATGCCATGATTGAAACTACCCTGTGTTCTCTGAGTCGTCGTCAGATCAATATCAGCATTTTCCTTCTGTTGATCACAGTGAGATCAGCAGTTTCTAGACCTCCTGAAATAACATGTGGCCTTGGAGTTCATGTGGGGTCCGCAGGCACAAATTCAACCTGCATAGAGGGAAACTGGGGCGGATTCCTGGAAGAGAACTGCTGTGGATCAGTTTTCCAATCTTACTTGTCTACACTCGGTCAAAGAACAAATAGAACAGGACTTATATTCTTACAAGCCAGTGAACAAACGAGTTGTTTAGAATCAATCAGGATCGTCGAAGACGATGTTTTCAGTTGTGGAATTCAGAAGCTGACCAGTGGAGGTGGTGGTTGTTCTGACTTTTCTGTCGCTGATGTTACTGACAGGTTGGGTGATGAACTGAAACGTTTAAATGAACACTGTGATCTTGCTGGTTCTGATGAAGTATGGAATGAATCCTGTAGTTCTTGTGTAAATAGTTGGAGGAACATCGATGCAACACCGGCCCTGTCAAATTCTGAAACTCCAAATATTGAAACTGATGTCTGTAGGTTTGCTTTGCTGATATCATTAATAAGTACAAGGATTGATGATAAGCCTTATGTCCAAAGAGTTTATGAATGTCTCAAAGACCAAAAGAACGACTCAGGTAAGTACATTGCTTGATGCTCAACTAAAATATCTTGGAGATTAATCCCTGTTTCAACACACTGGAGATTAATTTGGACTGACAATTTTTCCTCAGTTTTGGCCTCAAGTAATGCATCACCAGCTGAAAAGAAGCCTAATCTTAGCATAGGTAACACAATCTTCATATGTTTAATAGTATTCGTAAGTCAATAGTCTTAGCATGTTATTTTTACACCTGAACAGGTTCCTGGATTCTAATCATAGCCATTGTAGTGTTAACACTAACTATTGCCGCAAAAATTGTGTCAAGAAGGTGTCGTAGATCAGTTTCAAGGTGTCGTAGATCAGTTTCAACTGTCAAAAGGAATGGTATTTTCTAACTATACTTCAGATCCATATAAACAGTTTAAATCCTTCATTGAGATGTGCAGAGATTCTGAAACATTAATTGACAGCATTTCAGGATCTGCGATTAAAGGAGTCTCTTTGTCGGAAGTTTCAGTTCATGGAAGTTTACTCTGCCACAGATAATCTAAACGATATGAATCTCATAGGTGAAGGCACTGCTGGTGAGTTTTAAAGTGTGGAGAAATTATGGAGATTGGTATTTGATTATGATTGTCTAACTTAGAAAAAAGCTAAAACATTCAATATTTGTGAATAGATCACTGATATAGAACTTATGAGCTGACTTCTCTGAACTTCTCAGGAAAAGTATATAAAGGAAAACTGTCAAATAATCAGGAAGTTGCGATTAAGCACATCATCAATGATGGACATGTAGAGACTGTTGTAAGGGAAATCATGAACTTATATCATGTCAAACATCCAAACCTTGTCGCTCTGCTGGGATGCTGCATAGAAGAAGACGAATGCTTTCTGGTCTATGAACTGTGTCCTAATGGAAATCTCTCAGAGTGGATTTTTGGTATTTCTCTTTTTTTTTTCTCACTTAAGATACATTACTGTTTCACACAAGAATAACACTCGATTTTGATCCACAACAGGGAGGGACAGGTTCCTGCCATGGATTCAAAGGCTTAAGATTGCAATTGATAGTGCTCGAGGTCTCTGGTTTCTCCACACAGAAGGCTGCATTGTTCACCGGGATATAAAGGTCTGCTTCAAGAATTTTATGGCATTCCCAGAACTTGTCCAAGAACCTTGAAGAAAAGCTGAAACTTTGGATCCCCTTTATAATTCCCACTTTCAGAATATATATGTCATCACCAGTTTTAGGAAATCTTGTTTCTTTTCTGCAAGCTACTGTGCAGTCCTGTTCATGGTAAAGATCTCTTCTTTTTTTTTTTCATTTGTGCAGCCAACAAACATTCTGCTAGGACAAAATTTTGAAGCAAAGCTCTCAGATTTTGGATTGTCGAAGGTCATTGACTTGGATGAGAGCAACACCAGCTCAGAAGTTAGAGGAACATTCGGTTACGTCGACCCCGAGTACCAAAGTGATCATCAGGTGAATTCATCAGGAGATGTCTACAGCTTTGGGATAGTACTTCTGCAGATTCTCTCCGGAAAGAAAGTCATTAACATGAACCTGAGGAAACCAATGCCATTGGACAAAATGGTAAAGAAAGCAATCTTCTATCCTTTTGCTTACAATTATTGTATCTAGATTCAGGTCAAACCGCACAATGGAGCCCTGGTGCAGCAGAAGTTAAAAACTTCATAAAGTTTGATCATCTGAATATTTTTCCTCAGGCCAAGTCCCTTGCCTCAGGAGGTGGCATCCTGGAATTTGCTGATCCAAAGCTAGAAGGGGAATATTCAGCAGAAGCTTTTGGTATCACATTTTCACTGGCATTGTCATGCATATCTCTTAAGCAACAACGACCATCCATGGAACTAGTTGTTGCAAAACTAGAAGAGGCCTTTGAAATATCAAAAATGGCAAAAGCCTGCACTCCTTTTCTGACTCCATGCCTATCACCATCCTGAGGGAAAAGCTGGGAAGTAGAGAAATTGCAGATACATTGCTCCTATACAAACAGATAATGAGTTTTTCTTTAGCATTCAATAAGATCTATTTCATTCATACATTTGATTTCAGAATTTAATGAGTCATAGGCCTGAACATATTCCTAAAAATCATTGAAAAGAAACTATAGAGCCTTTATACTTTTCGCGAATATCCAGTTCATGGTAGCAAGAGATTTTCACCAGGGATTCTGATCATTGCATGGACCATGACAAGAATATATGAAGATGGCGTCTATAACTTCTAATTCAGTTCTTATGTTCTAGCTCGAGTTAGATGCAATTAATAATATTGAAATTGTGTAAAATCTGTCAGTAGGTAATTAATTAATTAATGTTTTATTAATTTTTATAGTAAATTTATAATTGAATAAATTTGTAATTAATTAACTAAAAGTTTATTATATTTTTATTAATTTATTCAACTGAATATTAATTATTTGAGTTTGATAATTAGTTATATTTATTATAATTAATAAATTTAATCTAATTTTTTAATACAAAAAAATTGAGATATATACATAATAAGATTTAAATTCATAAAAAAATTTATACATATTTGTAGCTTTATGAAGTTATTAATTTATAATATGAATAAGACTACATAATTATAAAAAAACTTTCCTAAAACTATTATCTTATTAATTTAATGAAATTGTCAATTTAATAAGTTAGGAACATAAAAAATTATTAATTAATATAATTTATTAATTAATCAAATGTTAAATTTAAAAGGCGGATTAAATTATACAACCACACCCTCTACCTCGAGTTCTAAGATTAGGATCACTTTCCATGAATGATTAAAAAATTAAATCAGTTTGATCGGGTCAATCGTAAAAAATTCTAACCAATTGACATTTTAATTTGATTTTTAATTTTTCGATTTGATTTACTATAATAATAATTATTATTAAAAATCAATCAATTGTTTAATTAATCGGTCGATTTTGTAAATTAATTAATTTTTATAAATCAATTAATTTTTATTTAAAGGTCTCCTTTTTTGACTAAACTTCAAATTCTTTAATGAGTAAGAACATTCTCCTTCAATCATATTTCAAAATTTTTAATTTTATCTAATCATTAACGATTTTATGAAAGTTTAATACCTATTAAATATTTCAATTACAGAAAATTTTTAGCTCATTTATTTATATCATCCACAAGATCTACAATCAAATCATTGAAGTTAAGCTAATATGAGAGGTTTAATACAAGAGCCAATCAAAGATAGTATTAATTCCAACTATCGAAATTGCCATTAATTAATGCATCACCTTTGGTTCCAGAAGATTGTGTGGTTTCAAACTAATACTTTTTGTTTTTTTTAACACAAAAGGTATATTTTTATATATATTAGTACATATATTTTGGTCGATTGAAAACATATATTTATCAATTTAAACACATGAACACATGTTATGGTCCCAAATAAAATTTAAACCTTGTTAATGATGGTCCTCGTTCCAATTATATACCTATTGAAGATCATATCTTTTTATATATTAATCATGAGATACCCGATCCTGTGTATAATTTAGATTATATACACGTGAGATCTGCAATTTTTGTTTAATTTCAACATATCTCACGATTCTTTTTTTAAAAAGAAAAAGAAAAAAATTAATATTCTAAAAATCGAATCGGAACTTAAATCGGTAAACAAGATGTTTAAAATTTAAAAGATTTAATCAGTATTTGACGATCATAAAATCGGTTAAAATTGAATAAAATTAAAGAATTAAAAAATGATCGAAGAAGATGACTATTCATACCTATCGAAAATTTTAAAGTTTAATTGAAAAATGAGATTGATAAATAAAAACTGATCGGTTTATTTTAATTCATAAAACTGATCGGTTTATTAAAAATGACTGATTAATTAATAAACTGATCAATTTTTAACAACAAAGATTTTTAAACAAAATCGAACAAAAAAATTGACTGATTTAAAATTTTTACTATTAAACCGACTGACAATTTTAAAACATGAAAAAATAGAGAAATATGAAGATTGAATAATATTTAATTAGTGAGAAGTGTGCCCGTATTTTGGAACATAATCAATTGCAATTAGTTAATCATCCATCACTCAAACATATTCCATTAGGTTATTTGTTTTTAATGTATCTTTAATTTTTAGGTTTCAAAATAATGAGTTAACGTATGACTATTTTCAAAGATATGCTATTAAGGCATATTTTTTTAAAAATTCAATCGACATTAGACCGTCATAAATTAATATATAATAAATAAGAAATAAAAAAATAAAAATAAAAATAAAATATTTTATTGAAATATCAATATCTAATAATATATAACTAATTAATAATAATAGTTTAATCTGAAATTAAATAATAATTTTTGTATTTTTCATTTCTATGTTTTGAGATAGATATCAACGATGCTACAAAATAAGAGCATTTTAGTGAAATAATAGAAACTATCTTTGTTTATTAAAGAAATTAAATTAATTAAAAAAGTGATTGTTAAATAAAAACTGTCTGGTTTATTCTAATTTATGAGAATCGATTGGTTTATAAAAATTAGTCAGTTAATTAATAAACTAGTTAATTTTTAATAATAAAAATTATTAAATTAAATCGAATATTTAAAGTTTTTGCAATTAATCCGATTGAATCATTTCAATTTTTTAATCATTATTTAATATAATTAAAGAATATTTAAAGAACAAGTCTTGAATTTGAATTGCATAATTTCTTTAAAAGTTAAGTGTTTAAAAAAAAAGGGACTCTCTAAATAGTTATTTTTGATTTGTTGGGTATTGTATGTAAACCCTAGAATTCATCTAATCTATCTAAATCTCCTGTTTTAAAAAGAAAATATTCCAATTCAGATTCTCAAGAATCGAAAGCAAGAAGACAATAAAAGAAAGCGATTCCACAATCAACATTAGGTAGTAGTTGAAACTTGAAAGTGGCCGCCCACTAATAAGAACACTTGACAAGGACAATTCGCTCTTTGACCCCTTTCTTTAATTATCATTTTCTAGTCCTTTGGACACTTTTCTCCTGTAATTTTGTAATTTTTAATATTTTAAAAAATAAATCGATTCATCGAAAAATCTTAAATCGGTCAACATTTCTGTTCAATTTTCAAATTTATACTTTCTTTATATTTTTATGAGAAATGTTTTAAATTTAAGGTGGAGGGTGAAATTATAAAACCAAGTCACTACCAATACGAGAATTAGAATTTGCAGTGAACTTGTAAGGATAGAGAAGGTAATGGGCCAACTCCCTAATTTTTTAAAATTAAAAGTCTAAAATAAAGTTTTTTTTAATTTGATCTAATCTGCCCCAAGTTTAACTCTTCTAAATCTTTTTTAAAATAAAAAAATATAATTAAAAAATTAAGACCTATCCTCAAGCTGTAAGTTTTAGATTCGTTTAATTTTCAATTGGACCCAAACTTGTCCAATCGGAGCCTGACTCTCATTGGACGTACAGTCACATCTTTATCAACGACAACAATTCAGTGAAAGTTTATTGTAAGGTTTGAAAAGGTTTAGAAATACGCAGGTTTATACCTAATTGGTAGAAAGGTTGATTTTGATAAACCTGCAAGAAAATAATTAAAAAAATACAAATAAAAATATATAAAAAAATAATAATTATTGTTAAAATAACGATTTTTAATTTCAATTACATAATTCAGAAGTGGATGTCCGGACAAAACTACTTCTACACAGAATCTTTACAACATGTGTCTTCATTGCCAGCTGGTGGCTTACCTGAGTCAACAAGGTATAGTGACTGAGTCTGGCCATGTCAGCTTCTGAATCTTCTTCTCTCCTGGTCTATTGTTAGGTAAGTGAGTTAGTGCATGCCCAGTTAACAGAGCACTTCATCTCTTTCTCTCTTCTCTGTTATGCCAAAAACAAAAAACAAAAAAATCCATCTAGAAGCCTGACATCTTTAAAAAAAATATTTGCAAGGACAACCCATCTCATCCTCCACAACAACCTTCTCATTTTATCTCCTCCTTTTCTCTATTCAGCTCACACCCACATTGTCATGTTCTATATTGATTGTTTAGGTGGAATTTTCAAAACTCTCTCCTATTCGTTTGTTGTGCTGTGTATTTGTTCTAAATTTGCCTACTTTGTCGAGTCTTGGTTGAACTAATGTGTTACACGTTTATATGATTAGGATAAAAACAAAGTTTGTATCTTTTTGTTGAAACTTTTTGTTTGATAAGTCTTTTTTGTGGGTATTTTCCGACTTCTTTGAACTGGGGAGGGTGGTAATCCGTCAGGGTGCTTTTTATTTGGCTTCAAGAATGGATTTTTAATAGTTTCTGAATCAGTGTGTGATGGATCTTGAAGGTGCAATTAACGACAACCCGATCAAGGTAACACATGCAACTGCCATTCGCTGGTTGAAGATTGTCTGACAGCTTTTTAACTTCTTCCTGTTGCTCTGTTCTTAATTGCAGAGGGACTCGTGGAAGACGGTGCTAACTTTGGCCTATCAAAGCTTAGGAGTTGTCTATGGAGATTTGAGCACTTCCCCTTTATATGTTTACAAGAGTACATTTGCAGAGGACATACAACACTCTGAGACGAATGAGGAGATTTATGGAGTCTTGTCCTTTGTTTTCTGGACTCTGACGCTAATACCACTGGTTAAATATGTTTTTATTGTGCTTAGAGCCGACGACAATGGTGAAGGAGGCACTTTTGCTCTGTATTCCTTGCTCTGCCGCCATGCTAGAGTTAGCTTCATACCTAACTGTCAACTTGCAGATGAGGAGCTTTCAGATTACACAAAAGATGGGTCTTGGTCAAATGATAAGAGTGTTAAAGGGTCTAGATTGAAATCAACTTTGGAGAAGTTCAGAGTGTTGCAAAGGGTATTGCTTGTCCTGGCTCTGATCGGGACATGTATGGTCATCGGCGATGGAGTGCTAACACCTGCAATATCAGGTACTGTTTGATTTGTGATTGGAATATGGTAAGTTTAATTATGAGCTGGAAAATCTTGTGATTGTCTTTTGGTTATTTCACAGTTTATTCAGCTGTATCAGGACTGGAGCTTTCCATGGCAAGAGAGCTTCATCAGTGTAAGTTCTTTAGTTCTCATCTTCATCTAGAAAAATCTTCAGTACAGTGAGCTGTTTTGGACTGCAAAACATCAAATTTGACCAACTTTAGATTGCTTGGTTGCTCAAAGCATTGTTGCTGAATTTGTTGTGTAATGCAACGATGACAAGGATAACAACAATGTCTTAATAGAAATTTGCTAAGAAGACAGAACGAGTCATCGGTTAGGTATATGAGTATATTGGGGCTAATTTTATATGTGGAAAAGCCAAAGGCCATGAAATGGCAATAGTTGAACGCAACGTTCTTGTCCCTACAGGAAAAAAGAGTTAGGACAAACTTACTGCTTTAATCAAACTCAAGTCACTGTCAAACTTAATAATATACAATTAGTTGAATAATTGGGACGGTCAAGTTGATCATATCCTTATCTAAGATGTAAAGTAATCGTGTGGCCAAAGGAAGAAAGAAAAAGTTTATGGAAAAGCTTAAGAAGATAAAGCTGTGCCTTTGTGAATGAAATCTGTTAATCAAGGATGACAAATTAGATCGGGTATTCAGAGCTAATCGGATTCGAACTTGATAAATATTGTGAACTCAGACTAATCATGATATAGTCAGGCCAAACCCGCTTCCACCTAAAGTCAATGAGTTAAATCAGGTCAGTTAGGATATTTGGCCAGATCAGACTCGGGCTTGGGTTCAAGCTTGAAATTGTTTTGTTATGAGCTATAAGATACGTTTCCTCAACAGTTTGTTGATTGTGCAGATATCCAACTTCCCGCTACTTGTGCTATTCTTGTGTTCTTGTTTGCCCTCCAACATTATGGAACTCACAAAGTAGGGTTCCTCTTTGCACCGATTGTAATTACATGGCTGATGTGCATCAGTGCCATTGGTCTCTACAATATAGTCCAATGGAATCCCCATGTTTATCAAGCTCTCTCTCCCTACTATATGTACAAATTCTTGAAGAAGACTCAGACAAAAGGTTGGATGTCACTGGGTGGAATGCTGCTATGTATAACAGGTACAAAGAACTTTTGGATTGTCTACTTGCCATTTTCAACCAGTGCAAACTTTATAAATTGAAAAGGGTACTTATCTTTTCAATTATTCTAGGTTCAGAAGCTATGTTTGCTGATCTTGGGCACTTTTCCCAGTTGTCAATCAAGGTAATCTGATGCTTTTCGATATGAGATTTGACACCAACCTTCCACGGATCGTTCGTAAAGAAAAGATTAATTCATTATGATCCCTTTTCTGCAGATTGCTTTCACCTTTGTGGTTTACCCCTCCTTGATCCTTGCATATATGGGACAAGCTGCTTACCTTTCTAAGCATCATATCATCGAAAGTGACTACAGCATTGGTTTCTACGTGTCTGTACCTGGTAACAATTGTTCTTTCTGGATAGGAATTCCTGTAGATCTTTCAAGTTATGATTTAGTAAACGAACTGTTGTTTCAGTGGCAATCAGATGGCCCGTTCTTGGAATAGCTATACTTGCAGCAGTGGTGGGAAGTCAAGCCATCATCACTGGGACATTTTCAATAATCAAACAATGCTCATCTTTAGGCTGCTTTCCAAAGGTCAAAATAGTACACACTTCGTCCAAGATTCATGGCCAAATATACATTCCAGAGATCAACTGGGTTTTAATGTTGTTGTGTTTGGCAGTCACTGTTGGTTTTAGGAACACGAAACACATGGGAAATGCAGCAGGTAAATCTTTAACACGATCCCAGCAGGTAAATCTTTAACACGATCCTTCTTCTTTATTCATATCTCTCAGTAACAGAATCTTGTTTCGATCGATGTCTGACAGGTTTAGCAGTCATCACTGTGATGCTGGTGACCACCTGCCTCATGTCTTTGGTTATCGTTTTATGTTGGCACAAAAATGTCCTCCTGGCGATCTGTTTCATATTATTTTTCGGCTCCATTGAAGCTCTCTACTTCTCAGCATCCCTCATCAAGTTTCTCGATGGAGCTTGGGTACCAGTTGCGCTCTCGTTCACCTTTCTAATACTGATGTACATTTGGCACTATGGAACACTCAAGAAATATGAATTTGATATTCAGAACAAGGTCTCCATAAACTGGCTCCTTGCTCTAGGTCCATCTCTAGGACTAGCTCGAGTTCGTGGAATAGGAGTTCTACACACAGAGCTTGTCTCTGGGATCCCTGCAATATTTTCTCATTTTGTCACCAATCTTCCTGCTTTCCACCAGGTTTTGGTGTTCCTCTGCATCAAATCCGTGCCAGTGCCTTACGTGAGACCAGACGAAAGGTTCCTGGTAGGAAGAGTCGGTCCTAAAGAGTACCGCATGTACAGATGCATAGCTCGCTACGGTTACCGTGATGTTCACAAGGATGATATAGAGTTTGAGAAAGATATTATCTGTAGTATAGCAGAATTTATCAGATCAGGAAAACCAGAATGTAACACGGAGATGGAAGAAACCAGTGATAGCGAACGAATGACAGTTGTTGGGACTATATCCTCAAACTTGGAAGGAATTAAGATGAGTGAAGAAGACGCAGACTTATCATTTTCAGACACTGTAGGTACTTCAGAGCTAAGGGAAATACAGTCCCCGGAGAGACTGAGGAAGAGAGTGAGGTTCCTTGTACCAGAAAGTCCGTGCATTGACATGGAAGCACAGGAAGAGCTGCAAGAGCTAGTGGAAGCAAGAGAAGCAGGAATGGCATTTATACTGGGGCAATCGTACGTGAGGGCTAGGACAGGATCAAGTTGTATGAAGAGGATTGTAATAAACTACGGGTATGATTTCTTGAGGAGAAACTCACGAGGACCAACTTATGCTCTGAACATACCTTGGGCGTCAACTCTAGAGGTAGGTATGGTCTACTATGTATAATTTCAGAAAAATTTCTAAATTTTGAGTGTTGTATATCATAAAAGTAATATTAATTTGTAGATGATTATAATATTAATGTCAAGATTAATTAGTAAATATTTTCATATGTTATAATTATACAAGATATTTATGATTGTTTATTTAATTAAACGAATGATTGAAAAATTCAATCGGTTCAATTGGTCTATCCGTAAAAATTTTGAACTGGTTGAATTTTTAATTCGATTTATTTTAATAACTTTTATCGTTAAAAATGAACAATTTATTAATTAATCTTTTCAATTTTAATAAATCAAAATAAATAAATAAATAAATTTTCTTTTAACAGTCTTTTTTTAATTAAACTTTAAATTCTTCAATTAGTTTTTGAACCATACATCAAAATTTTAAATTTTATTCGACTTTAATTAATTTTATGACGATTTAATATCGATCGAACATTTTAAACTTTAAATTTTATGTTTTACTGATTTAACATTTAGTTGAATTTTTAAAACATTGATAAAAATTATTCCGACATGTATTTAAAATCTCATAATAATATTTTCTTTTCACCTTAATTTTTCTGTGTATAAATGCAAAGGGCCTTAAAATTTGCATTTCATATACGTATTGAAAATCAGCCATGGTGTGGAATTGATAATTTTCCTTTTGTTTTATTTATATATGAATTCTTGTAATCTTAATCATAATTTTTATTTTAAATTAAATAGTTAAAAGGTATCCTAATCTATATTGTTTATCTTTAAGAATTTTAAATTGAATAAAACTTGGGACGTTAATTAAATTTTATAAAAATTAATGTTAACTAATGGTCTTATCCAATGTGTTCAAGTTAAACCGAAAAGATCAGTTTAAGTCGATTGAATAAAATTAAAAAATTAAAAAATAATTTAAAAATATATTCCTTACTCATTAAAAATTTGAAATTTAATTGAAAAAAGAAATTATTAAATGAAAACTAATTTGCTTTTTTATAAAAACTGATTAATTTATGAAAAATTAATTAGTTAATTAATAAATTAATCGATCTTTAACAAAAAAATATTAAACTAAATCAAACAAAAAAATTAAAATTAAATTGAAAAAGTTAGAAAATTCAAAGCTTTCGTTGTTAAACAGATAGAATCGGCTCAATTTTTAAAATATTGATCATATCTAAATTAATCAAATTTTAATTGGCAACATAAACACGTAATTCCCAAAAAAAAAGTGATTGAATATATTGATTTGAATATAATTCTTGATCGTGAACACAACAAATATTATTGGTCAAACCCTTTTATTATCAGTAATATTTATTACACATAATTTGGAATTTTGAATAACATATCCCAAATATTATATATATATAAAAGAATTAACAAAATACATAGTGTTGAGCTGTTCCAAGTTGTATGTATAAATAGAGACAGCGATACAGTGTATTATCAATTTTGCCACTACTCTCCTCTCCCATGCGCAACTGGCAGCCGACCTGCACGTCCGTAACTACCACCAGTACTACTGCCACCATTTCCGTTGCGAACTAACAAGTAACAACTAACTACCGCCTCCATTATTATCTCCGAAACTCTCTCTCTCTCAATACGTTTAAATACGTTAGAGGGAGTGTGTGTTCCTCTCAAGAGAGATAGACACAAAAATCCAAAGGAAACATCTTGGCCGTGGAGGGCTAGGGTTCGCAGAGACAACAACAACCAACAACCTCGTTTGTTGTCTCTTGCCTCCCTCTCCCTCTCCCTCTCCCCCTCTCTCTCTCTCTCTTCCTCTGCGAAAACCCATTTAGTGACCCCTCACGATGTCGCCGTTGGGACCGCCAGATGCCTCAAACGAGGATGACATCCAAGATATGGCTTTTAGAAAGAGAGGCTGTTGCTTTTGCTTCCCGTTTACAAAACCTAAACGAACATGCGGTGATTTCGGATCACGGTTTTGGCAAAGGATTGGGTCCGTTGAAGGATACCCCTCCTCACCCACCGCCGCACAAAACGGTAAGTGGTGGAACAGGAGGTGGAAGAGGGTGCAGGACTGGTCGGAGGTTGTGGCAGGTCCTAAGTGGAAAACGATCTTGAGAAAGATTAGCAGGAGGAGGAAGAAACATGGGACCAAGAAATTTAAGTACGATCCTTTGAGTTATGCGCTAAACTTCGATCAAGGTATGGCAAGCACTGATCATATCGACGATGATATCTTTAGCCGAGGGTTTACGTCCAGGTACTCCATTTCCGGAAAGATTTCCATGGATTTCGACAGAGACTTGCAGGCTTTTACGTGATTGTTACACGGTGACAACGGAAATTGGTGAAACAAGAAGAGACGCCGCCAAAATTGGCGGTGGGTGCAGTAGTGCAACGCCATACGTTGAGAGGGTGGTAAAGAAGGGAAGTGGTGAGGAGCCGTGAGATATGACATACGAGAGGTTGAATTTCTTTTTCCTTTTCACTTGTATTTACTTAGTATATAAATTAATCACTTATTTTTTCTTTTTTTACATTAATTTATCAATTGTTTGATATTGTAAAGTGTGTTGATTAATTAACGGAACCCATTGACATCTAGATGCCATCTTTACTCAATAAAAGTTACTACTAATATAATTAAGAGATAATTCATGTTACTTTTCATTAATTATAAGTATAACTTAAATGAATTAAGTTGGTAGTAATCAACTTAATTGTTGAATATTTATTCACTATTATATTATAAATATAAATCAAGAAATTATTAATAAATTAGAGGTACGACAGTTTAATTTAGTTTAATAATTTTTGTTATTTTTTTTTTGAAATTCAGGATGTTTTTATTAATCATCTAATCGCAAAATAGGGGATACAAAAAAAGGAAAATCATGTAACCATTCTCCCACATTCGACACTGACCGAGATGCTTGAGCAAGCCCATGAGCA
>JANQAP020000018.1:157502-169124 GCA_026874005.2 Erythroxylum coriaceum
TAAACGCCTGATGATGAACCGTTGGTCATTCTCTCCTCACCAACTACAAGAAATTTTGTCCAGATGATCTTGAGGGTGAAGTCGTGGACAGTAAAGTGCCATATCCGGTTCCTATCTTCAGAATCCTTGTAAACATCCTTTGGAGCTTCCTCCTGCAGGGAAAACACCATTTTTAGATTCAATATGGAGACCAAAACATAGTTAAGCAACTTTTAGTTGAGAGTTTAACTTCCACAGAATTACTATAAATGCTATTAACAACTGTCACATTTCTTCACACATTCTGTTACTTTCAACTCTTTTCCTGCGAGCACAATATGGGAGAGGAATGATCCTTATTGGTACAGAAATAGCAACCAAGCTGTTCCAATCACAGCTACTGCATGTTCTGATACAGTAAATTGCCTTTTACAGACAAAGCACATGATTGGCATGAAGCTGCACTTAGAAATTCAGGCTTATTTAGGTATCAGCCTAGATGAGAAATAGCAGTTGCTAAGCATCTTTCCACTTTGTTTCTAATATTTTGTTTCCAACATAATCATCAATTAATTCAAAACCAAACTCGCCATTTTGAAAAGGAAACTGATGAACAACCACCACCTTGGAATTCCTATCCAACGAGGCACTTAAAGTGACAAGCAAATTTCTAAATGCATGCAACTTGTTCTCTGTCGTTTCTTGATTCCGACAACCTCCTGTATATGTCATAGACGAAAGGTCCAAAATTGTACTGTAACAGGCTTAAATCTCATAATTTATGTTCATGAGGAGAGAAATGAAAGAGACATGAACTGACCTTTGAGAGGAGGCATAGCAGTGATTCCACGTGGTTTCTAGCAACTGAATCACCAACGAAAGCTAGTGTCTTTCCTCTAACAATTTCTAAGAAAGCATGAGGATCAAAGCTTGGAAGATCACATTTTTCAGGCTTCCATCTCCAGTTAAGGAAATCTCTGTCCACCCTCCCATGTCTGAAACAATTCTTTGAGTCTGGAATCGTTACACAACTTGAATTTGTATACTGAGAAACCTTATTAAGATCTGGTATCCAGTGACCTTTGGACAAGTCACAATTGTCTTCCACTACAAAACCAAACATCATAACTCAATTCATGCCGTTGTAAAGTAAAACTCAAGGGAAACCCAAAAAAAATTTTAAAAAAAAAAGCAAAAAGAAAGGTACATGGGGTTGAAGCATTGATTGAAAGGTATTATACCCTTTTGTGGTTCCATCAACAGGAGCTTTTGATCATCAGGGTCATCACTTTTAGGCATGACCTTAAAAGGGTTTGGAGAAAAGAGAAGTAGCATGCTGAAAATGGTGGTTAGGCCTAGAGATGATAACAAGAAAGGTACTGACCTCCCCGTTTTGAGGCATCTCTCCTTATGGCTGTAAAACAAAAAGGAAGAGAAAGAAGAAGAAGAAGAAGAAGAAGAAGAAGAAGAAGACTTCATTTTTCTTAGTCATGCAGATGGAGAGACACAGACAGTCATGTATGTGATTCGTGTCTGAAAAAGAAAGATTTATTCCCTTATACAAAAGAATTACATATCTTTGGTAATTGGTAAAGAATATTGGAAAGGTGAGGGTTCTAGTATTTGCTCTTCCCTCACTAAACAGATACATGGACCTGGTTAAGGGCAGTTGTAATTCTGTGATAGGAAGGTCAAAAAGGTTATCTTTATGTACTGTAATGTCAACCGTGCGATACAGGTTTATGACTTGTGGAACACCATTGGTTTAGCTGATTGCATGTGATGTTTCCTGTTGTTGTGGACCTTGGTTACTTAATTTACCTGATTTTCCGGCGAAACTTGTTCGAAACATGAAGCTTTCATCGACTAATTTCGGCCTTGTAGTCCATACACGCTTTAGCTTTTCCCTCTAACATATGTCTGAGACAAAAGGACTGTCATTATCATATATTTAGTTGCAACTAAATGGAAGATTTGTCATCATACACAAATGATAGTGACTGTTGAATCAATCTCATCATATCTCTCTATCAATCCATGTCATAATTGAACCTCAAAACTATAGTTTGAATTATTACCAATCTTGATTGTGGATTAGTTTGGTATTTTTGGTCTGAATTCAACAAACATAATTCAAAATAATTAGGTTTTGAAGGGACTTGAACTTTTAAAAAATGTAATTCTAAATTTTAAATCAAATTTAAATTTAAATTCAAATTTATTTGCTCTGTTCAGATTTGCTCACACTTGCACTAAATTGCCTGATCGGCGAATCTTAATTGGCTCATAGCCATGGTTTCAGCATAAGAAGAAGAAGGTTAGAAATGGCGTTTTGTATAATTGGCATGTAACGCAGGGACCAATGAGCAAGTTGCTTGGCATTTTAACCTGGGAGACCATACAAATTCCATGAAAATCGTGCTTCAACAATGTCCTGGTTAGGAACAAACATAAGCAAAAGACAAAATGAAGAAATGCGCATAGCTGAATGTTTAAAGCTCAGTCAGAACAAAGACACTGGTTTGCACAGACCAAGGCATGGAAACTATACAGGCACAGGGTAACCTTGAAATACCTTATCAATATCAGCAGCATCCATAACATTTATGCCTAAAAATTAAATTTCTAAATATATCAAACACCATTTGAGGCAACCAAATTCATTTTTGATATATCACTGTACAATCAAGAAAGGGAGGAAAAAGACCTCAATGACCACATCTAGTCAGCAAGTTTCCAAATTATGTTGTCACAAGCTCTTGATGTCCTAAAGTGCTCAGGTTTTTGGTTGGCCCTCACTTTGGTCAGATGAAAAATCCTTTTTGCGAAGCGTTGTTGGTAATGTTGCTGCTGCTGCTGCGATTAAGTTGATGGCAACGTTTCTTTCTCGAACTGTTATAGGAGACAGAGGAGCCATCTTGCCCCTACCCGGTCGGGATTTATATCT
The DNA here is from genome assembly GCA_026874005.2 of Erythroxylum coriaceum. Classification (NCBI taxonomy): domain Eukaryota; kingdom Viridiplantae; phylum Streptophyta; class Magnoliopsida; order Malpighiales; family Erythroxylaceae; genus Erythroxylum; species Erythroxylum coriaceum. Next base: position 160,429 of record JANQAP020000018.1, read on the forward strand.
GGTTGAAGAAAGAACAGCGCCCTTTGTAACATGGTCCTTTTGTGGCCATGGCTCTTCATGAATCCGCCTTCCAGTTCCTTAAAAATGGGAACAAGTGTTAAAAAGAATGCACAAATCAATATTTCGCAAGATAATTTGGAAGGGCAGTTATGCAGAGTGATCATTCCTTCCCTCCGCAGCACATCTCTACTCCTACAAACTGACCCAAACATTCCACTCCAAAAATATAACATAGGACATAACAAAATTTAAAATCAAATCACTGAAATGTGTCCTCCAACAAATGGCTCACCTCTCCAACATTTTTTGAACCATTGCGTTGTTAACCTATTGCCATGATGATTGTCTGAAGCTGTGGAATCTATCGGATGTATCCCAGCCTCCATCAGGATCCTTTCTCTTGAATACACTGTTTCCCGCTGCGCCAGCCACCTGATACATCTTCATCTGCTCCTCTGTCATCACTTGTGAACCGGGAAGAGTATGTTGTCTTATTGCAGAAGGCAGTCTCTCCTCCCTACGCTCTCCATCACTAGCTCCAGGACCTGCATTCAGATCAAGTTGGCCACCCCATTTCCTGCTGTCAGAACTTGCATTGCTGCTGCCACCAGGAAGGCTCATTGCATACTGTCTAGGATAAGGAGATGAGACTACACAAGCAGGTCCTACTAACTGTGAAGGAACAGTAGGAAAACAAAGTGCATTGCCAGAAGATGATTCCATATATGCTGTTGAAGCACCAGAAAAAGTGTTTGATGCCAGAGGGAAGCTGGTTTCAAAAGGGAATCCTGGATATTGGAATGGGGTAGTGGCTGGAAAAGGCACTGCTGGAGAAGATGATAACACTGAGCCCCGGTAAATTTCAGGCCCAAAAGTCGTGCTTGCATTTGGGGGAGCCAAAATCCTCTGCGATCCAGCAGGAGCAACAAAACTATGTTCTGCTCTACCAGGGAAAACTGATGGGACTGAGATGGCTGAATAGGTGTTGGCTGGAAGGTACCAAGATGAGAAATTTCCAAATTCTGCACTACTCATTCTTAGACCAGGAACAGGTGATGGAAAAGGTAAACTACTTTTCACCGACTGATTGTGTGGTGCTGCTTCAGGGGCAACTTCATCAAGGCCAGGTCCATTGTTTAAATCAAAGCCTCTTGAAATATTAAGTACGCCATTTGACAGTCCACCAGGTAGCAACGATTTGTTTGATATCGTAGAAATTTCAAAGCGAGAGCTGTTGTTTGAGAGAAATCCAGTGTCTGAGCTCTCATCAGCTTTGTTCAAGTCAAGATCAAATCCACCATCAGAGCGATCACGAGCTCCAGACTCAGAACAAGAAGCTCGAGCAGAATTTTGTGAAATTACATCTTCTAGAACTCTCTCATCTGGAATATTTAGGTCAAAATCTAAAGGAGTGCGGCCTTGTTTCCCAGAAGCATCAACCATTGAGGTTTCACCAAAATTCAGACCCATTTCCAAATTCTTTTTAGGTTCAGCTGGTCGAAAAGCACTTGTAGCAGCCGATCCTTTCCACCCAAGTTCTCCCTTGCTACGTAGTGGGTTTTCAGGAAGAACAAATGGGCCTTTGGCAGCAGCAGCCACAGTAATTGAAGTAGACAAGGTTCCAGATATAGATGATAAGGGAATAGGCAAAGGACAAGGCAGATGAATAGTAGATGAGATATCAGGGCCCACAGATTGAGCAGACTCACCTTGGTTTCCATCATCAATCAAAAAGCCTTCATTCAAATCAAAGTCAAGCTTCACAGACCCGCCAGAGCATGCAACTGAGACTGAAGCATTTGCAACAGAAGCATGTGGCTCTATTAGCGCATCTGATTCAACACCATCAGACTTGAAGCCCATAGATATCTCACATGGTTCATTTTTTCGAAGGGAAACAATGGGCAAGTCCACATGAGAAGCAGATGCACCCTGCACATCTTTTCTATCTAAATTCTCTGCAGTACATTCAATATTATGATCTGAACCAGATGAAACTAAGCCTGTCCAAGGTCGCTCATTCAGCTCAACATGACCTTCTGTCCTAGATTTGTCAGGGACCTCAGCCATGTGCTCCACAAGGGGCATTCCAGAAGGAGATGGCAGACTAGCATGATCACTTTTTCTGTCTGAAGAGTCCAGTTTAATGTCCACATTTTCAGATGGCTTCTGCTCTGTTGAGACACCACTACGTGAATCATGATCAAGAGCATTATGCTTTTGAAGACTAACCTCCAATGATGAGCATGTTTGTTTTTCATTCACCTCCTTCCCACATTTTGCGCCAGTAACAGCTAATTCTGATACAGCTGCCACACTGCTTTCCTCCACTCTTTCATTTCCGCAATCAGCCTTCCTTTCATCATTCAGTGCAGCAGTCCCGCCTTCAGATTTCACTGAAATGAAATTATGTTGATCCCTCTCACTAACTGATATCCTATGTTCAAGAGAGTGGTGGACAGCTTCAACCTCCCTCTTAATCTCAACCTTCTGAACAATAGGCAACCCTACAACTGAAGCATCACATGCTGGCTCAATTGACTTCACATCAGATCTCAAACAAGAAACTTCACCAGATTGTTGCAAATTTGTAAAAGAAGATTTCCCTTCTTTATCTTCAGATTCAACCAAAGGAACTCTGCAATCCCCAGACGTGTATTTGAGCATTTTGTCAGCTGTATGTCCCAAATCCTTCTTAGCCAACAACGAATCAACAGAATCAAGTACTTCTGCAGTTGGGCCAGCATCGGTTACTTCACTAGGCTTGCATTGGATTTTCCCAGCTTCTTCAGCCATGTGTTCTAGTTTGCCATCATCGCCAGAGGATGACTCCTCTGCTACAGGTGAACTTCTGTGAGAAGTTGAAGGTGAGACAGTATCAGCTTTCAGAATTTCTCCAGCTGCCACACTTGCAAGCAGGTTCATCCCAACATCATCATCCTCAGGCGAAGCAGATGCATTAGCTTCAGAAATCTTTGCGCAGCTTTCAACCAAAGCATTTATGGAGCTTAAAGAAGCATCATAAGGTTTCCCTAATCTAGGCATATTCCCCAATAGTGAGTCAGTAGCCTTTGATTCTTCCAGTACCTTTGAACCTTCTTCGTCAATTTTCTGTCGTTCATCAGAAGCAGTCACAGCATTACCTTCATCATGCCCATACAGTCCATCTTTCCCTTGACATAAATTCAAATTCCCACTTGATAAATTATTACATCGTGAAATTTCACCTCTTCCCCTAGCTTTCCTGTCATTGTTATCATGCCTTTCAGGTGGAGGAGACGTTCTACCACTTATGGCAGCAAGATCATCCAAAGAACTCCCACTAGCACCTCTTGAAGGACTTCGATTAGTGTGAGGTAACCGCACAATGAGCCTCTGATTGTTTCCCTGATCCACATTGGAAATATCAGGCACTCTATCATGTGAAACTCTACTTGGTGATACCTTATCAGAGTTTGAGCTCCTATTTCCAGAACTAACTTTTGCTGCAATGAACTCCTTTTGAGCTACCGAGGCAACAGGTGCATGAACACCATGGTTTGATTTTTGATGGCGAGAAGCACCAGTTGAACCTCTACTTACAGTCACGGATCCAGTAGTTGAGCTTCTTGCATCTTCCCTACATGAAGAACCAACTGTCTTTGCATGTTCACTTGAACAAGATTGGCTGTTGTTCTGAGACTGACTTGAACTGCTACTCCTTTCCTCTTTGATTGGTGTAAGAGGTGGATCTGAGGTTCCAGGCCCAATTAACATTCTAGAAACCTGAGTGGTCATGGATTTCATTGCACCAGGTGAAGATGACTTTGCAACACCTTCCCCAGCTGCAAGCTTAACTTGAGAACTTTTAGATGACAAAGATTGTGTTACAGAACTTCTAAATCCACCATCAGCAGATGCCCCTGGCTTTCTACTGCCTACATGAGAAACTTCAGATGGGGCTGGCTTGGTGGGCCATGAAACACCACGACTTGATCCAGTTTTTGAATCATTCATATTCATCTCAGCTTCAACACGCTTCTTCCACGTGTCAACTAAACCCCTAGCTTTCTTCTGGACTTCAGAATTTTTATGCGTTCGCAAATGATTAACTGATCGGCCCATATTACAAGATTGTAATGCATCAAGATTTACAGGTAGTTTGTCTAATGCTCTAAGTAGTGTCAAAAGAAACTCTTCAACAGATTTATCATTGTCCTTAGAACTAGTACCATCACCAATTTTCCCTTTGTGTACCTCTTGCAGCCATTCATCCAAAACAGGTAAACCCCGGAGCTGCACGAACCGCCCAAGACAGTCAACTCTATCTGTAACTGCTATTACATCAACAAGCATTATTCGACCAGCCAAATCTATTTTCTTATCGGTACTGTCAGATTGCATAAGTTGTACTAATCTCTCAACTCCTTCTAAATCAACAAGACCTCCTTTATCAGTTATTTTGGCGAGTTCGGCCTTGAATACATGCTCAGTCCGGTTTTGACCAAAATCCCTATCCTCTGGTTTAGACAAACGTTCCCGTTTAGCAGGTTCAGAAACCTGATCACTCCGTTCCCTCTTCTTAACTTTACCCTGAGATGAGAATGAAGTACTGTTCTGAGCAGTATCTGAATTCGGTTTTAGTGCAGATGTTGGAACATTCAAGGGTTTAGGAGAACGGCCTCCTGACGGCACTGCCCCATGCATCTCTAGTCTTGTCTTGTCTAATAACTTGTCTACTTCTTCCTGCCGTTCCTGTATCAAAAAATTAATATAGATCTAATCAAAATAATGATGAATTACAAGAAAAAGGAAAGCAAATGGGACAATGCACTTACATTAATATAATCTTTATCAGTTAACCACCATAAACACGTGTTCTCAATATCATAAACTCTTCTGCACACAAATGAAGATATCCCTGAAGGAAGTTCAACACCTTTACGAAGGAAAGCGACTTTGCACGGATGGAGTAACGATGCAGCCGGAATTTCATCCTTATGGAATGAGTAGAAAATTTCGTTAGGTGCAGCTTCTAAGAAGGCACCTTTTCCAAGCTTAATGTCAGAAGGTCGGTAAAGCCAATTGACCCCTAAACTGAGTCTTTCCTCTTTTCCTGTAATTAGCTTCCGAATAATTCCAATGAAAGGTGGGGAATCCTTGGGCGGCTTGAAAAGTGCACAATCACCAACATAAATCTTGCGTCCATCCTGCAATTAGTGATGGAAAACATTCAACTATATTGGACCAGTATGCTACTGGGATAGCGGGAAACATTCAAATTAATAATAAGTTAAACATATTTAAGATTAGCAGAAGATTTAAATGAGAAAGCAAACATCCAAAGCAATAAAAATAAAATAATTTCAAAAGAAGTTGAAAACAGTAACGTTAAACATAGCACCAAAACATACCAAAACAATCGTAAATGTGGATAAAAAACAATTGAAAACTCATAGGACAGCAATTATGAACCAAGAAAAGGTGTTTTTGAGAGAGGCTTTTGGCAATTGAGCAATTACCGAAACACACTGACATTCTGAAGAGGATAAAGTGACAATTTAGGAATCCGTTGTATCTAGAAGAAGAAGAAAAGGGAAAACAATTACAACCACCACGAAAACATTGGTAAGCCTGAGCCAACTCAAAACACAAAGCATACAAGATAAGATAAAATATTAAACTAAACAAACTGGAAACGCATGAATAGCAAAAAAGGTAATTAAAACGCAAAATAAAAAGCATAATCACAAATCAGCTTCAACAAAAAATTTCACAGAAAAGATCCAAACCACCAACATCACTGAAAAACTCGAAGAAAAAACACCTACTAGCATACTCAGCTTGGTCAAAAACCCCAAAAATTCAACATCCAAAAAGAAAAGGAAAAACCAACCAGTAGAACACACAAAATGAATAAATAATCCAGAAATGAAGAAAAAAGACCGAGAAAGAGCAAGATATATACTTTAAGGAGAAAATTAGAAGACGATGAATAATCAGGAGAAAAATCTGCTGCAACAGCTACAGTCGTCGAGGAGTCAAACACCGGCAACATGTGCCGCTAACAATTTCGATTCTCACCACCGCCGCGGCGACCACCGAACCCACGCACAGAAGCAACTCCGTTTCATATCTGTTCAACAAATCAATCCCACTTCTTTCCTCACTTAAAAGAACCATCAATCCCAATCCCAAATCGATCTCGAAACTCAAATCGAGACAAACCCTAAAACCACCAGGGACAACATGGCCAAACAAAAATAAAAAATCCTAGATCAGGATAAGAAGGAATCAACAAAAGGTAGAAATTGATATGGGTAAAAGCATCAGATTGGATTTTTATTGATGGGTTTGGGCTTGGAAGGCGGAATTTCCCTCTCCTTTTCCTGTTAAACTTTTTTGGGGGTTTCTTTTTGTTGGATTTTCGGGTTTTTAATTCTCTCTCGGCGGTTTTATTATCGGCGAATCGGATCGAGAGAGAGAGAGGTGGGTGAAGATAGGCGTGTTTGTGCCTGAATTAGCGAAATCGAGAGATTTGGTGCGAAGAGCTCGCGAGAGAGAAGAGAGAGAGAGAGAGAGAGAGAGAGAGAGAGGAGTTGGGTTGGGTCCTAGAGAATGGTCAGTATTGGCAATGTAACGAGTGTGCGGGACGACCCCAACGGCGTCGTTTCAAGGATTTCATTGCTTTTTGTCCCACTTGTTCATGTTTCCTATGTACATCATTTTTGTGTGGTGGAAGGTTTTGTTGGGGTGGAAGGTTTTGTAGTTACATTACAAGTACGGATGTCAATGGGCCGGTCAGGTTCGAGGAAGTAACGGTCGGGTCACGAATTAAGTTGCTCAAAGCTCGATCGTGGCCCGATCAATCAGGACAAAAATTAAGCCAGCCCTTTTTGACATCTATAATTACAAAATATACTAAGAATGTGGATCTCTGGGAGTATTAAGTGCATTTAATTCTTCATTAACTGACAATGATTCTTAGTTTAAAACCTAAAATGAAAAAAAAAACTATATGTTATTCTAAAATATAAAAATTATTCTTATTGTGGGCTTTAGATAATCATACTTTACTTAATTCAACAAGTTTTTCCTTTATTTTTATTTTTTTTCCATCCTCATATAAAATATTTTTAAAAATGATTTATTTGTGTATTTAATGATTTTTATTCCTTCCTTATCCACATTAAAAAAACGAATTAAATTTTTGATTGACCAGTACTTTAAAAATTAGACTGAAAATTAAACCGATAAGACAAAAGATTTAAGGTTTAAAAGATTCAATCGGTATTAGATCATCATAAAATCGATTAAAAATTAAATAAAATTAAAGAATTTGAAATATGATTGAAAGTGATTCTTAAATGAAAATTAATTGATTTATTTTAGTTTATAAGAACTTTTTAATTTACTGAAATTAGTCGATTTTTAATGATAAGAGTAATTAAAATAAATTGAATCAAAAAGTTAAAAATTAAACCAAAAAATTGGACGATTCAAGACTTTTATGGTTAAACAAGCTAAACCGGTTTAATTTTTTAATCACGGTGATTAACTTGTTCTTTATGTTTATTGTGAATGAGAAAATTAAAATTTTCATTTATTAAATTTTAAATATTAGTAAAGTTGAATTTTAATCTCAATTTAATCAGTAATAAGTTGCACTATGTCCTTAACTTAGGAGAGTCCACAATTTCAAATTGATGGAACAAGAAAGTATGGTTAATCAATGGCAGAACATGGAAGATGTTAGATGTCACCGCCCTTCCGCTATCCACGGGGGATTCATAGCCGTAGATTTCTCAACCACACCGTAAGGTATTTGCCAATCCAGAGAATCTCATAGCCTGATGGGTCGCACTTTACAAAAGAATTATATATAAATCAAACCCAAACTTACTTCATCTTTTGTTCTTTCTGGTGATTGTGAGGTTGGATTGGAGTTTCCATTATTAAACTTTTTTTATCAACATCATGATTTGATGACCGTCTACATCGAATGGGTCTTTTGATGGTGACAATCAAGACAGCGACTTGATTTCTTGTTGCTTTTGATGTTATCGCTCCTGTATGTGTTTAATATTAAGCTTTGGTCGTGAGTTTTGACCTTTTCCCACCGGTTTGTTGAAAGCGACGAGTAATGGGAGAGTCCCGGACTCCTCCAGATTTTGATAAGCTGGGCCACGGACAAAGAAAGTTCAGTCGATATGACACGGCCTGGGATGAATAAGGCTATTCTGAGTTGATCATGATTGGGGTTGGATTTACACGGAACTCGAAAATTATATACAAAATGATGTTATTTTTAATTTTTAATAACTTTAAAAATAAATTTAGTCGAAATTGAGTTTGAACCTTCATCATTTAGAAATTTTATGAATTTCATTCTTATATCGATTGGTATCGGGTACTATGTACCATACTAGTTAGAGAATAGTATAAAATAGAGGTATTAATATACCGGATGTAAATACCGATCAATACTAATCTATTTAGTCTGGTACCAATAGGTATCTATAACACCGGTCATGTATTAGTTAATACCAAAAATTTTGAAAAATGTAAAGAATTTTTTGCAAAATTTTCAATTTTTTTAAAAAAATTACTCTCCCGCCTCTCTCTCTCCATCCCTTCTTTTTTCAAAGTTTTTATAATTAATTATTTAGTTAAACTTTTATTGTGATTTTTTAGTATACGACGCACAACTATAACAC